>JAVIAB010000078.1:0-34526 GCA_032433765.1 Megaustenia siamemsis | reverse complement strand
CACACGGCTTTTAGTCACTTGGTAGAACCCACACACACCTTTTAGCCACTTATTTGGATCCACACACACACAACCTTTAGTCACTTGTTGGAACACACACAAACAACCTTTAGTCACTTGTTGGAACACACACACAACCTTTAGTCACTTGTTGGGACACACACACACAAAACCTTTAGTCACTTGTTGGGACACACACACACAACCTTTAGTCACTTGTTGGAACACACCACACAACCTTTAGTCACTTGGTGAACACACACAAACAACCTTTAGTCACTTGTTGGAACACACACACAACCTTTAGTCACTTGTTGGGACACACACACACAACCTTTAGTCACTTGTTGGACACACAAAAATCTTTAGTCACTTGGTGGGACACACACACATTTTTATTCATTTGCTGAACCCTACACACAAATTTTATTCACTTGGAGGGACCCACACACAGCTTTTAGTCACTTGGAGGGACCCACACACAGCTTTTAGTCACTGGTAGACCCACACATGACTTTTATTCACTTGGAGGGACCCACACACAACTTTTATTCACTTGGAGGGACCCCACACAACTTTTATTCACTTGGGGACCCACACACAACTTTTATTCACTTGGAGGACCTACACACAACTTTTACTCACTTGGAGGGACCCACACACACACTTTATTCACTTGGAGGGACCCACACACAACTTTTATTCACTTGGAGACAAACACACAACTTTTATTCACTTGGTGGACCCTACCAAACAACTTTTATTCACTTGGTGGACTCCTACAAACAACTTTTACTCACTCGTGGGACTACACACAACTTTTACTCACTTCGTGGGACCTACACACACACTTTTATTCACTTGGAGGGACCCACACACAACTTTTATTCACTTGGAGGGACCACACACAACTTTTACTCACTTCGTGGACCTACACACAACTTTTACTCACTTGTGGACCCTACAACAAACTTTATTCACTTGGTGGACCTACAAACAACTTTTACTCACTTCGTGGGACCTACACACAACTTTTACTCACTTCGTGGGACCTACACACAACTTTTATTCATTTGGTGGAACCTACAAAAACAACTTTTAGCCACTAGGTGGATACACACACAACTTTTAGTCACCTGGAGGGACCCACACACAAATTTTATTCGCTTGGTGGGACCCATCACACTTTTAGTTACCTGGAGATACCCGCACACAATTCTAGTCACCTGGAGGGACCCACACATAACTTTTATTCGCTTGTGGACCCACAAAAACTTTTATTCACATAACAGATATGTTTTCTCTCTCTCCCAAGTCCAGCTCAACTAACTATATTAACATGACAGATATGTTTTCTCTCTCTCTCAGTCCAGCTCAACTAACTATATTAACATGACAGATATGTTTTTTCTCTCTCTCTCAAGTCCAGCTCAACTAACTATATTAACATGACAGATATGTTTTCTCTCTCTCTCCCAAGTCCAGCTCAACTAACTATATTAACATGACAGATATGTTTTCTCTCTCTCTCTCTCAAGTCCATCTCAACTAACTATATTAACATGACAGATATGTTTTCTCTCTCTCTCTCTCTCAAGTCCAACTCAACTAACTATATTAACATGACAGATATGTTTTCTCTCTCTCTCTCAAGTCCAACTCAACTAACTATATTAACATGACAGATATGTTTTCTCTCTCTCTCTCCCAAGTCCAACTCAACTAACTATATTAACATGACAGATATGTTTTCTCTCTCTCTCTCTCAGTCCAACTCAACTAACTATATTAACATGACAGATATGTTTTCTCTCTCTCTCCTCAAGTCCAACTCAACTAACTATATTAACATGACAGATATGTTTTCTCTCTCTCTCAAGTCCAGCTCAAACTAACTATATTAACTGACAGATATGTTTTCTCTATCCTCAGTCCAACGCAAACTAACTATATTAACATGACAGATATGTTTTCTCTCTCTCATCGTCCAAATCAACTACTATATTAACATGACAGATACGTTTTCTCACTCTCTCAAGTCCTGCTCAACTAACTATATTAACATGACAGATATGTTTTTTCTCTCTCTCTCAAGTCCAGCTCAACTAACTATATTAACATGACAGATATGTTTCTCTCTCCCAAGTCCAGCTCAACTAACTATATTAACATGACAGATATGTTTTCTCTCTCTCTCTCTCTCAAGTCCAGCTCAACTAACTATATTAACATGACAGATATGTTTTCTCTCTCTCTCTCTCTCTCTCAAGTCCCTCAACTAACTATATTAACATGACAGATATGTTTTCTCTCTCTCTCCCAAGTCCAACTCAACTAACTATATAACATGACAGATATGTTTTCTCTCTCCTCCAAGTCCACTCAACTAACTATATTAACATGACAGATGTTTCTCTCTCTCTCTCAAGTCCAGCTCAACTAACTATATTAACATGACAGATATGTTTTCTCTCTCTCTCTCAGGTCCAGCTCAACTAACTATATTAACATGGCAGATATGTTTTCTCTCTCTCCCAAGTCCAGCTCAACTAACTATATTAACATGACATATGTTTTTCTCTCTCTCTCAAGTCCAACTCAACTAACATATTAACATGACAGATATGTTTTTCTCTCTCTCAAGTCCAGCTCAACTAACTATATAACAATGACAATATGTTTTCTCTCTCTCTCCAAGTCCAGCTCAACTAACTATATTAACATGGCAGATATGTTTTCTCTCTCTCTTAAGTCCAGCTCAACTAACTATATTAACATGACAGATATTTTTCTCTCTCTCTCTCTCAAGTCCAGCTCAACTAACTATATTAACATGGCAGATATGTTTTCTCTCTCTCTTAAGTCCAGCTCAACTAACTATATTAACATGACAGATATGTTTTTCTCTCTCTCTCTCTCAAGTCCAGCTCAACTGACTATATTAACATGGCAGATATGTTTTCTCTCTCTCCCAAGTCCAGCTCAACTACTATATTAACATGACAGATATGTTTTCTCTCTCTCTCAAGTCCAACTCAACTAACTATATTAACATGACAGATATGTTTTTCTCTCTCTTAAGTCCAGCTCAACTAACTATATTAACATGACAGATATGTTTTCTCTCTCTCCCAAGTCCAGCTCAACTAAGTATATTAACATGACAGATATGTTTTCTCTCTCTCTCTAAGTCCAGCTCAACTAACTATATTAACATGACAGATATGTTTTCTCTCTCTCTCTCTCAAGTCCAGCTCAACTAACTATATTAACATGACAGATATGTTTTTCTCTCTCTCTCAAGTCCAACTCACTAACTAATTTACATGACAGATATGTTTTCTCTCTCTCTTCCCAAGTCCAACTCAACTAACTATATTAACATGGCAGATATGTTTTCTCTCTCTCTCCCAAGTCCAGCTCAACTAACTATATTAACATGGCAAGATATGTTTTCTCTCTCTCTCCTCCAAGTCCAGCTCAACTAACTATATTAACATGGCAGATATGTTTTCTCTCTCTCTTAAGTCCAGCTCAACTAACTATATTAACATGACAGATATTGTTTCTCTCTCTCTCTCTCAAGTCCGCTCAACTAACTATATTAACATGACATTGTTTTCTCTCTCTCTCCCAAGTCCAGCTCAACTAACTATATTAACATGACAGATATGTTTTCTCTCTCTCCCAAGTCCAGCTCAACTAACTATTTAACATGGCAGATATGTTTTCTCTCTCTCCCAAGTCCAGCTCAACTAACTATATTAACATGACAGATATGTTTTCTCTCTCTCCCAAGTCCCAGCTCAACTAACTATATTAACATGGCAGATATGTTTCTCTCTCTCTTAAGTCCAGCTCAACTAACTATATTAACATGACAGATTTGTTTTCTCTCTCTCTCTCCCAAGTCCAGCTTATTAACTATATTAACATGACAGATATGTTTTCTCTCTCTCTCTCTCAAGTCCAGCTCAACTAACTATATTAACATGACAGATATGTTTTCTCTCTCCCAAGTCCAGCTCAACAACTATATTAACATGACAGATATGTTTTCTCTCTCTCTCTCTCAAGTCCAGCTCAACTAACTATATTAACATGACAGATATGTTTTCTCTCTCCCAAGTCCAGCTTAATTAACTATATTAACATGACAGATATGTTTTCTCTCTCTCTCTCTCAAGTCCGCTCAACTAACTATATTAACATGACAGATATGTTTTTCTCTCTCTCCTCTCAAGTCCAGCTTAATTAACTATATTAACATGACAGATATTTTCTCTCTCTCTCTCTCAAGTCCAGCTCAACTAACTATATTAAACATGACAGATATGTTTTCTCTCTCTCCCAAGTCCAGCTTAATTAACTATATTAACATGACAGATATGTTTTCTCTCTCTCTCTCTCTCAAGTCCAGCTCAACTAACTATATTAACATGACAGATATGTTTTCTCTCTCTCTCTCTCAAGTCCAGCTCAACTAACTATATTAACATGACAGATATGTTTTCTCTCTCTCTCTCTCTCAAGTCCAGCTCAACTAACTATATTAACATGACAGATATGTTTCTCTCTCTCTCTCTCTCAGTCCAGCTCAACTAACTATATTAACATGACAGATATGTTTTCTCTCTCTCTCTCTCTCAAGTCCAGCTCAACTAACTATATTAACATGACAGATATGTTTTCTCTCTCTCTCTCTCAAGTCCAGCTCAACTAACTATATTAACATGACAGATATGTTTTCTCTCTCTCTCTCTCCAAGTCCAGCTCAACTAACTATATTAACATGACAGATATGTTTTCTCTCTCTCTCTCTCAAGTCCAGCTCAACTAACTATATTAACATGACAGATATGTTTTCTCTCTCTCTCTCTCTCAAGTCCAGCTCAACTAACTATATTAACATGACAGATATGTTTTCTCTCTCTCTCTCTCTCAAGTCCAGCTCAACTAACTATATTAACATGACAGATATGTTTTCTCTCTCTCTCTCTCTCAAGTCCAGCTCAACTAACTATATTAACATGACAGATATGTTTTCTCTCTCTCTTAAGTCCAGCTCAACTAACTATATTAACATGACAGATATGTTTTCTCTCTCTCTCTCTCAAGTCCAGCTCAACTAACTATATTAACATGACAGATATGTTTTCTCTCTCTCTCAAGTCCAACTCAACTAACTATATTAACATGACAGATATTTTTCTCTCTCTCCAAGTCCAACTCAACTAACTATATTAACATGGCAGATATGTTTTCTCTCTCTCTCCCAAGTCCAGCTCAACTAACTATATTAACATGGCAGATATGTTTTCTCTCTCTCTCCCAAGTCCAGCTCAACTAACTATATTAACATGGCAGATATGTTTTCTCTCTCTCTTAAGTCCAGCTCAACTAACTATATTAACATGACAGATATGTTTTCTCTCTCTCTCTCAAGTCCAGCTCAACTAACTATATTAACATGACAGATATGTTTTCTCTCTCTCTCCCAAGTCCAGCTCAACTAACTATATTAACATGACAGATATGTTTTCTCTCTCTCCCAAGTCCAGCTCAACTAACTATATTAACATGGCAGATATGTTTTCTCTCTCTCCCAAGTCCAGCTCAACTAACTATATTAACATGACAGATATGTTTTCTCTCTCTCCCAAGTCCAGCTCAACTAACTATATTAACATGGCAGATATGTTTTCTCTCTCTCTTAAGTCCAGCTCAACTAACTATATTAACATGACAGATATGTTTTCTCTCTCTCTCCCAAGTCCAGCTTAATTAACTATATTAACATGACAGATATGTTTTCTCTCTCTCTCTCAAGTCCAGCTCAACTAACTATATTAACATGACAGATATGTTTTCTCTCTCTCCCAAGTCCAGCTCAACTAACTATATTAACATGACAGATATGTTTTCTCTCTCTCTCTCTCAAGTCCAGCTCAACTAACTATATTAACATGACAGATATGTTTCTCTCTCTCCCAAGTCCAGCTTAATTAACTATATTAACATGACAGATATGTTTTCTCTCTCTCTCTCTCAAGTCCAGCTCAACTAACTATATTAACATGACAGATATGTTTTCTCTCTCTCTCTCAAGTCCAGCTTAATTAACTATATTAACATGACAGATATGTTTTCTCTCTCTCTCTCTCAAGTCCAGCTCAACTAACTATATTAACATGACAGATATGTTTTCTCTCTCTCCCAAGTCCAGCTTAATTAACTATATTAACATGACAGATATGTTTTCTCTCTCTCTCTCTCTCAAGTCCAGCTCAACTAACTATATTAACATGACAGATATGTTTTCTCTCTCTCTCTCTCAAGTCCAGCTCAACTAACTATATTAACATGACAGATATGTTTCTCTCTCTCTCTCTCAAGTCCAGCTCAACTAACTATATTAACATGACAGATATGTTTTCTCTCTCTCTCTCTCTCAAGTCCAGCTCAACTAACTATATTAACATGACAGATATGTTTTCTCTCTCTCTCTCTCTCAAGTCCAGCTCAACTAACTATATTAACATGACAGATATGTTTCTCTCTCTCTCTCTCTCAAGTCCAGCTCAACTAACTATATTAACATGACAGATATGTTTTCTCTCTCTCTCTCTCTCAAGTCCAGCTCAACTAACTATATTAACATGACAGATATGTTTTCTCTCTCTCTCTCTCAAGTCCAGCTCAACTAACTATATTAACATGACAGATATGTTTTCTCTCTCTCTCTCTCTCAAGTCCAGCTCAACTAACTATATTAACATGACAGATATGTTTTCTCTCTCTCTCTCTCTCAAGTCCAGCTCAACTAACTATATTAACATGACAGATATGTTTTCTCTCTCTCTCTCTCTCAAGTCCAGCTCAACTAACTATATTAACATGACAGATATGTTTTCTCTCTCTCTCTCTCTCAAGTCCAGCTCAACTAACTATATTAACATGACAGATATGTTTTCTCTCTCTCTCTCTCTCTCAAGTCCAGCTCAACTAACTATATTAACATGACAGATATGTTTTCTCTCTCTCTCTCTCTCAAGTCCAGCTCAACTAACTATATTAACATGACAGATATGTTTCTCTCTCTCTCTCTCAAGTCCAGCTCAACTAACTATATTAACATGACAGATACGTTTTCTCTCTCCCCCCCCCACCCAACCCTCTCTCTCTCTCTCTTCCTCTTTCTCTCTCTCTGACTCTTTCTCTCTCTCTGACTCTTCTCTGTGGTTGGCTAGACTATTCAGTAGCCTGACGTTGCGCCTGCAGCCCCTACATGGCAGACTGCTGAGAATGAAGAATAAACTGCTTCAAGTTTTGCGTACAAACTTTAGTCGAGAATCCAGTGTTGCAGCCAAAGAGAGGGAACAGGAGACAACAGACCTGCCTGTCTAAGTGAATCAATTCATTTCTTTTTCTTCTTTCTCATGTGCAGGTTTATGTTGTTGTTGCTCACATTAGATGGTGGTTGGGTTTAGAAGAGCATTTTTGGTTGAACAATTTTACAAGTCTCTTCATTTTGGGCTTGGTTAGATCTGAAGTCTAGACACATAGTTTATACATAGATGTGCCAACCATTCATGTTGCTGACATTATGTACTACCTTCCTTGTGTGATTCAGTTCATTCTGTGTCTCAATTATTGAATATTTGTATTTGTCCTTCTCCACTCTTACTAGATATAGTGATCATCTTATCTACATCACAAAATATCTTGATTATCTTCTCTTCTCTCACAAGATATCTTGATTATCTTATCTTCTCTCACAAGATATCTTGATTATCTTCTCTTCTCTCACAAGATATCTTGATTATCTTATCTTCTCTCACAAGATATCTTGATTATCTTATCTTCTCTCACAAGATATCTTGATTATCTTATCTTCTCTCACAAGATATCTTGATTATCTTATCTTCTCTCACAAGATATCTTGATTATCTTATCTTCTCTCACAAGATATCTTGATTATCTTATCTTCTCTCACAAGATATCTTGATTATCTTATCTTCTCTCACAGATATCTGATTATCTTGTCCCGTTTCACAAGGTATCTTGGTTATCTATCTCCTCTCACAAGATATCTTGATTATCTTATCTCTCTCACAAGATATCTTGATTATCTTATCTCCTCTTGCAAGATATCTTGAGTATCTTATCTTCTCTCACAAGATATCTTGGTCATCTTATCTCCTCTCACAAGATATCTTGATTATCTTATCTTCTCTCACAAGATATCTTGATTATCTTATCTTCTCTCACAAGATATCTTGATTATCTTATCTTCTCTCACAAGATATCTTGATTATCTTATCTTCTCTCACAAGATATCTTGATTATCTTGTCCCCTTTCAAAAGGTATCTTGGTTATCTATCTCCTCTCACAAGATATCTTGATTATCTTATCTCTCTCACAAGATATCTTGATTATCTTGTCCCCTCTCACAAGATATCTTGATTATCTTATTGCCTCTCACAGGTATCTTGATTTTCTTATCTTCTCTCACAACATATCTTGATTATCTTATCTTCTCTCACAAGATATCTTGATTATCTTATCTCCTCTCACAAGATATCTTGGTTATCTTATCTTCTCTCACAAGGTTTCTTGGTCATCTTATCTCCTCTCACAAGATATCTTGATTATCTTATCTTCTCTCACAAGATATCTTGATTATCTTATCTTCTCTCACAAGATATCTTGATTATCTTATCTTCTCTCACAAGATATCTTGATTATCTTATCTTCTCTCACAAGATATCTTGATTATCTTGTCCCGTTCACAAGGTATCTTGGTTATCTATCTCCTCTCACAAGATATCTTGATTATCTTGTCCCCTCTCACAAGATATCTTGATTATCTTATCTCCTCTTGCAAGATATCTTGAGTATCTTATCTTCTCTCACAAGATATCTTGATTATCTTGTCCCGTTTCACAAGGTATCTTGGTTATCTATCTCCTCTCACAAGATATCTTGATTATCTTATCTTCTCTCACAAGATATCTTGATTATCTTATCTCCTCTTGCAAGATATCTTGAGTATCTTATCTTCTCTCACAAGATATCTTGGTCATCTTATCTCCTCTCACAGATGTCTTGATTATCTTATCTTCTCTCACAAGATATCTTGATTATCTTATCTTCTCTCACAAGATATCTTGATTATCTTATCTTCTCTCACAAGATATCTTTATTATCTTATCTTCTCTCACAAGATATATTGATTATCTTGTCCCCTTTCAAAAGGTATCTTGGTTATCTATCTCCTCTCACAAGATATCTTGATTATCTTATCTCCTCTCACAAGATATCTTGATTATCTTGTCCCCTCTCACAAGATATCTTGATTATCTTATTGCCTCTCACAGGTATCTTGATTTTCTTATCTTCTCTCACAACATATCTTGATTATCTTATCTTCTCTCACAAGATATCTTGATTATCTTATCTCCTCTCACAAGATATCTTGGTTATCTTATCTTCTCTCACAAGGTTTCTTGTACATCTTATCTCCTCTCACAAGATATCTTGATTATCTTATCTTCTCTCACAAGATATCTTGATTATCTTATCTTCTCTCACAAGATATCTTGATTATCTTATCTTCTCTCACAAGATATCTTGATTATCTTATCTTCTCTCACAAGATATCTTGATTATCTTGTCCCGTTTCACAAGGTATCTTGGTTATCTATCTCCTCTCACAAGATATCTTGATTATCTTGTCCCCTCTCACAAGATATCTTGATTATCTTATCTCCTCTTGCAAAATATCTTGAGTATCTTATCTTCTCTCACAAGATATCTTGATTATCTTGTCCCATTTCACAAGGTATCTTGGTTATCTATCTCCTCTCACAAGATATCTTGATTATCTTATCTTCTCTCACAGATATCTTGATTATCTTATCTCCTCTTGCAAGATATCTTGAGTATCTTATCTTCTCTCACAAGATATCTTGGTCATCTTATCTCCTCTCACAAGATATCTTGATTATCTTATCTTCTCTCACAAGATATATTGATTATCTTATCTTCTCTCACAAGATATCTTGATTATCTTATCTTCTCTCACAAGATATCTTGATTATCTTATCTTCTCTCACAAGATATCTTGATTATCTTGTCCCCTTTCAAAAGGTATCTTGGTTATCTATCTCCTCTCACAAGATATCTTGATTATCTTGTCCCCTCTCACAAGATATCTTGATTATCTTATTGCCTCTCACAGGTATCTTGATTTTCTTATCTTCTCTCACAACATATCTTGATTATCTTATCTTCTCTCACAAGATATCTTAATTATCTTATCTCCTCTCACAAGATATCTTGGTAATCTTATCTTCTCTCACAAGGTTTCTTGGTCATCTTATCTCCTCTCACAAGATATCTTGATTATCTTATCTTCTCTCACAAGATATCTTGATTATCTTATCTTCTCTCACAAGATATCTGATTATCTTATCTTCTCTCACAAGATATCTTGATTATCTTATCTTCTCTCACAAGATATCTTGATTATCTTATCTTCTCTCACAAGATCTTGATTATCTTATCTCTCTCACAAGATATCTTGGTTATCTTATCTCTTCTCACAAGATATCTTTATTATCTTATCTTCTCTCACAAGATATCTTGATTATCTTATCTTCTCTCACAAGATATCTTGATTATCTTATCTCTTCTCACAAGATATCTTTATTATCTTATCTTCTCTCACAAGATATCTTGATTATCTTATCTTCTCTCACAAGATATCTTGATTATCTTATCTTCTCTCACAAGATATCTTTATTATCTTATCTTCTCTCACAAGATATCTTGATTATCTTATCTTCTCTTACAAGATATCTTGATTATCTTATCTTCTCTCACAAAATATCTTGGTCATTATATTCTATCTAACAAGAATATAAGAGAAATGACAAAGGGAGATAATACAGCAAAGTTGACACATACTAGAGAGAGTCATGACCGGACAAAGGAAGCACAGAATAACCAGCTACGGCTGGGTAGGTTAAAGAGAAGCAACTTCTTGGCAGTTTCATGCACACAGTCCCAGTACTGACTCAAAGAAAGCCAAAACCCATAATCTGGTCAGCATACCCCAGTTATGCCTCAAACAAAACCAGTTGTACTAATATTTGATTACTGCATCTCCAGTTGTACTAAATATTTGATTACTGCATCTCCAGTTGTACTAAATATTTGATTACTGTATCTCCAGTTGTACTAAATATTTGATTACTGTATCTCCAGTTGTACTAAATATTTGATTACTGTATCTCCAGTTGTACTAAATATTTGATTACTGTATCTCCTGTTGTACTAAATATTTCATTACTGTATCTCCAGTTGTACTAAATTTTGATTACTGTATCCAGTTGTACTAAATATTTGATTACTGCATCTCCAGTTGTACTAAATATTTGATTACTGTATCTCCAGTTGTACTAAATATTTCATTACTGTATCTCCTGTTGTACTAAATAATTGATTACTGTATCTCCTGTTGTACTAAATATTTGATTACTGTATCTCCAGTTGTACTAAATATTTGATTACTGTATCTCCTGTTGTACTAAATATTTGATTACTGTATCTCCTGTTGTACTAAATATTTGATTACTGTATCTCCTGTTGTACTAAATAAATGATTACTGTATCTCCAATTGTACTAAATATTTGATTACTGTATCTCCTGTTGTACTAAATATTTGATTACTATATCTCCAGTTGTACTAAATATTTGATTACTGTATCTCCAGTTCTACTAAATATTTCAGTACTGTATCTCCAGTTGTACTAAAAATAATGTAATAAATTTCCCACTGTAGGGACAATATTCCCTGCTGTAATTATGTGTATTCCCTGCTTTAGTAAGATCATTCTGTGCTGTAATTATGTGCATTCTCTGCATTTGTAAGTATATTTCCTGCTGTAATTATGTATATTCACTGTTGGAGGAAGTGTATTCCCTGTTGGAGGAATGTATTCCCTGTTGGAGGAATGTATTCCTGTTGGAGGAATGTATTCCATAGGGAACGCTATGGTATTGACGTTTTATGACTTCTGATTGTGTTTTGTGACTTTAAGCCATAGCTTCTTGGATCCAACTGATGTGTTGTGACTTTAAGCCATAGCTTCTTGGATCCAACTGATGTGTTGTGACTTTACGCCATAGCTTCTTGGATCCAACTGATGTGTTGTGACTTTAAGCCATAGCTTCTTGGATCCAACTGATGTGTTGTGACTTTAAGCCATAGCTTCTTGGATCCAACTGATGTGTTGTGACTTTAAGCCATAGCGTCTTGGATCCAACTGATGTGTTGTTGTGACTTTAAGCCATAGCTTCTTGGATCCAGCTGATGTGTTGTTGTGACTTTAAGCCATAGCGTCTTGGATCCAACTGATGTGTTGTTGTGACTTTAAGCCATAACTTCTTGGATCCAACTGATGTGTTGTTGTGACTTTAAGCCATAACTTCTTGGATTCAACTGATGTGTTGTTGTGACTTTAAGCCATAACTTCTTGGATCCAACTGGTGTGTTCTTCTTCTTCTTCTTCTTTCCTTCCTCATTTGCCTTTCAGCGTCGGGGGAGATATAATTTGCGGTCTTTTGCTCTTCTGTTCGCCTCTGCTGCTGTTATGTTTCCTAGTGCTTCTAATATTCCATCAACCCATCTTTTCGTGGTCGACCCTTGGGTCTGGTGTTCTCACAACGTTTGTTGAAAGCTCGTTGTGTGTGTTTTGTTCTTTCTGCCTTGTCACGTGGCCAAACCATTTTATCTGTTGTTTCCTTATATATTCTATGGCGGGGGCTATTCTAGCTTTTTCTCAGTTCTTCATTTCTGATCTTGTCTCTCAGACTGTTTCCTGTCATTCGTCTAACACATTTCATCTCTGTAGAGGTTATTTTCTTATTGTTCTTGCATCTAGGGTCCAGGTCTGGCATTGGTAGCACAACGTTAGGATGAAGATTGTATTGTATAGTGCTCGTTTTGCCTCCAGAGTTATTTCCTTGTTGGACAATAGTGATGATAACTGTCCAATGATTTGACAAGCTTTGTTGCATCTTGATTCTATCTCTGCTGTTTGAGAATTGTCGTTTTGTCATTAGACTTCCTAGGTATTTGAATTCCTCTACTTGTTTTAGTTGTCTGCCTTCTATAATTATGTTGATGTTTGTTTATTTTTGGCGACGTTCATGACTTCTGTTTTGTTGATGTTGATTTTCATGTTGTATTTTGTGCCTGCGATGTTGAGTTCATTGATGTGTTGTCGTGACTTTAAGCCATAGCTTCTTGGATCCAACTGATGTGTTTTGACTGTAAGCCATAGCTTCTTGGATCCAACTGATGTGTTGTCATGACTTTAAGCCATAACTTCTTAGATCCAACGATGTGTTGTTGTGACTTTAAGTCATAGCTTCTTGGATCCAACTGATGTGTTGTTGTGACTTTAAGCCATAGCTTCTTTGATCCAACTAATGTGTTGTTGTGACTTTAAGTCATAGTTTCTTGGAACAACTGATGTGTTGTTGTGACTTTAAGCCATAGCTTCTTTGATCCAACTGATGTGTTGTTGTGACTTTAAGCCATAGCTTCTTGGATCACACTGATGTGTTGTTGTGACTTTAAGCCATAGCTTCTTGGATCCAACTGATGTGTTGCTGTGACTTTAAGTCATAGATCAGTTTGTTGTGACTTTAAGCCATAGCTTCTTGGAACCAACTGATGTGTTGTTGTGACTTTAAGCCATAGCTTCTTGGATCCAACTGATGTGTTGTTGTGACTTTAAGCCATAGCTTCTTAGATCCAACTGATGATTGTTTGTGACTTTAAGCCATAGCTTCTTGGATCCAACTGATGTGTTGTTGTGACTTTAAGCCATAGCTTCTTAGATCCAACTGATGTGTTGTTGTGACTTTAAGCCATAGCTTCTTGGATCCAACTGATGTGTTGTTGTGACTTTAAGCCATAGCTTCTTGGATCCAACTGATGTGTTGTTGTGACTTTAAGCTATAGCTTCTTGGAACCAACTGATGTGTTGTTGTGACTTTAAGCCATAGCTTCTTTGATCCAACTGATGTGTTGTTGTGACTTTAAGCCATAGCTTCTTGGATCCAACTGATGTGTTGTTTTGACTTTATGCCATAGTTTCTTAGATCCACTGATGTGTTGCTTTAACTTTAAGCCATAGCTTCTGGATCCAACTGTGTTGTTGTGACTTTAAGCCATAACTTCTTAGATCCAACTGATGTGCTGTTGTTACTTTAAGCCATAGCTTCTTGGATTCAACTAATGTGTTGTTGAGACTTTAAGCCATAGCTTCTTGGATCCAACTGATGTGTTGTTGTGACTTTAAGTCATAGATCAGTTTGTTGTGACTTTAAGCCATAACTTCTTAGATCCAACTGATGTGCTGTTGTTACTTTAAGCCATAGCTTCTTGGATTCAACTAATGTGTTGTTGAGACTTTAAGCCATAGCTTCTTGGATCCAACTGATGTGTTGTTGTGACTTTAAGCCATAGCTTTTTGGATCCAACTGATGTATTGTTGTGACTTTAAGCCATAGCTTCTTGGATCCAACTGATGTGTTGGACTGCGTTTGGTCTGGCAGTCTTGCTGGGTCCTTGACATGAATGCAGCACTGGGTTTTCTATATCATCAGATCCATATCTCATTGGCCAGGACACAGTCCATTACTAGGGGCCCCTTAGAGGAAAGGAAGAAAGTAGCCAGGACACAGACCATTACTAGGGGCCCCTTAGAGGAAAGGAAGTAAGTAGCCAGGACACAGACCATTACTAAGGGCCCCTTAGAGGAAAGGAAGTAAGTAGCCAGGACATAGATCATTGATAGGGGCCCCTAAACTAAAGGAAGTAAGTAGCCAGGACATAGACCATTACTAGGGGCCCCTTAGAGGAAAGGAAGTAAGTAGCCAGGACACAGACTATTGCTAGGGGCCTTTAGAGGAAAGGAAGTAAGTAGCCAGGACACAGACTATTGCCAGGACCCCTTAGATGAAAGGAAGTAAGTAGCCAGGACACAGACTATTGCCAGGAGCCTTTAGAGGAAAGGAAATAAGTAGCCAGGACACAGAGACCATTGCTAGGGGCCCCTTAGATGAAAAGAAGTGAGTAGCCAGGACACAAACCATTGCTAGGGGTCCCTTAGAGGAAAGGAAGTAATTAGCCAGGACATAGATCATTGATAGGAGCCCCTTAAAGGAAAGGAAGTAAGTAGCCAGGATATAGACCATTACTAGGGGCCCCTTAGAGGAAAGGAAGTAAGTAGCCAGGACACAGACTATTGCCAGGGGCCTTTAGAGGAAAGGAAGTAAGTAGCCAGGACACAGACTATTGCCAGGGGCCTTTAGAGGAAAGGAAGTAAGTAGCCAGGACACAGACTATTGCCAGGGCCTTTAGAGGAAAGGAAGTAAGTAGCCAGGACACAGACTATTGCCAGGGGCCTTTAGAGGAAAGGAAGTAAGTAGCCAGGACACAGAGACCATTGCCAGGGGCCTTTAGAGGAAAGGAAGTAAGTAGCCAGGACACAGACTATTGCCAGGGGCCTTTAGAGGAAAGGAAGTAAGTAGCCAGGACACAGAGACCATTGCCAGGGGCCCCTTAGAGGAAAGAAGTAAGTAGCCAGGACACAGACCATTGCTAGGGCCCCTTAGAGGAAAGGAAGTAAGTAGCCAGGGCATAGATCATTGATAGGGGCCCCTTAAAGGAAAGGATAAGTAGCCAGGACATAGACCATTACTAGGGGCCCCTTAGAGGAAAGGAAGTATGTAGCCAGGACATAGACCATTACTAGGGGCCCCTTAGAGGTAAGGAAGTAAGTAGCCAGGACATAGACCATTACTAGGGGCCCCTTAGAGGAAAGGAAGTAAGTAGCCAGGACATAGACCATTAGGAAAAATTAAAAAATACAAAAATGGTATGTTAGAAGCTTTACGTGATAAGTGGACGACACAGACTAAACAACGTTTTTGGCCCAATAGGCCTTCAGCAGGAACAAACAAGAAAACACACACACAAAACTAATAACGAAACATACAAAACAAAAATATTCTAAATATGTTAAAGAAAATAAAAATGTCTATCCTGTGTGTTTGAAAAGGAAATGGTAACAAAAGGAAATGGTAACAAAAGGAAATGGTAACAAAAGGAAATGGTAACAAAAGGAAATGGTAACAAAAGGAAATGGTAACAAAAGGAATGGTAACAAAAGGAAATGGTAACAAAAGGAAATGGTAACAAAAGGAAATGGTAACCCATACACACAGGATAGACATTTTTATTTTCTTTAACATATTTCGATATTTTTGTTTTGTTTGTTTCGTTATTAGTTTTGTGTGTGTGTTTTTCTTGTTTGTTCATGCTGAAGGCCTATTGGGCCAAAACATCGTTTAGTCTGTGTCGTCCACTTATACATAAAGCTTCTAACATACCAGTTTTTGTATTTTTAAATTTGTCCTTATATTCAGCTTTACTGCAGCTTCGCATTTTTATGCATTCATTTGCATTTCTTTGCCTTAACCCCTTACAAAGACCATTACTAGGGCCCCTTAGAGGAAAGGAAGTAAGTAGCCAGGACACAGACCATTACTAGGGGCCCCTTAGAGGAAAGGAAGTAAGTAGCCAGGACACAGACCATTACTAGGGGCCCCTTAAAGGAAAGGAAGTAAGTAGCCAGGACATAGACCATTACTAGGGGTCCCTTAGAGGAAAGGATAAGTAGCCAGGACATATATCATTGATAGGGGCCCCTTAAAGGAAAGGAAGTGAGGTTGTCACGGACCCTGCTGACAACAGGTTGAACCAGCAGATCCTCTCTCCCATTACCTGCCAAAGGGATTGTTTCCCCAGCTGTAATCCTGTGTTTGTTTTCAGGTCTTATCAGTTTTGGACCTTACACATGTGACCAGCCTACATGGCTCTCCTGATTGACAGGTCTTGTCTCCCTTTACCAGCTCTGGCGGAAATGCTTCTTTTCTCTTGCTTTTTTTTAAATTTTTTTATGTTGTAGCTTTTTTTTTTTTTTTTTTTTTGGTTTGTGGAGTTTTCCTACATTGAAGTTTATATTATTTTCATGCAACAATGTCAGGCCTATGTGTGTTGTTGCCAAACGTGGATAATACAAGCAAACCGCAATTATCTCACAAGACATACCATAGAAGTGTGCAGATTATTTTCTTTTGTTCTGTACACATGTCCCAAGTACATATTAAAATACTGTTTGTGTACACATGTCCCAAGTACATATTAAAATACTGTTTGGTACAACATGTCCCAAGAACTTATTAAAACACTGTTTGGTGCACATGTCCCAAGTACATATTAAAACATTGTTTGGTACATATGTCCCAAGCACATATAAAACACTGTTTAGTACACATGTCCCAAGTACATATTAAAACACTGTTGAGTGCACATGTCCAAGTATACATTAAAACACTGTTTGGTGCATGTCCCAATTATATATTAAAACACTTGTACACTTGTACTTCTACCTCATGATTTCTTTAATTACATGCCAAATTATCCAAAACACTGGCCAAAATTCACTTCTACATCATGATTTCTTTAATTACATGCCAAATTATCCAAAACACTGGCCAAAATTCACTTCTACATCATGATTTCTTTAATTACATGCAAATTATCCAAAACACTGGCCACAATTCACTTCTACATCATGATTTCTTTAATTACTGCCAAATTATCCAAAACACTGGCCAAAATTCACTTCTACCTCATGATTCTTTAATTACATGCCAAATTATCCAAAACACTGGCCAAATTCACTTCTACATCATGATTTCTTTATTACATGCCAAATTATCCAAAACACTGGCCAAAATTCACTTCTACATCATGATTTCATGCAAAATTATCCAAAACACTGGCCACAATTCACTTCTACCTCATGATTTCTTTGATTGCATGCCAAATTATCCACAACACTGGCCACAGTTCACTTCTACCTCATGATTTCTTTGATTGCATGCCAATTATCCACAACACTGGCCACAGTTCACTTCTACCTCATGATTTCTTTGATTGCATGCCAAATTATCCACAACACTGGCCACAGTTCACTTCTACCTCATATTTGCTTGGGAATAGGATTCAAGCTTATTTGCTTTTCATCAGTTATGTCATGTCACATTATGTCATGTTACATTATGTTGTTACATTATGTCATGTTACATTCTATCAATATATTATGTCATGTTTACATTATTCATGTTACATTATGTCATGTTTACATTATGTCATGTTACATTATGTCATGTTACATTATGTTATGTTACATTATCTCAAGTTACATTATGTCATGTTACATTATGTCATGTTACATTATGTTATGTTACATTATCTCAAGTTACATTATGTCATGTTACATTATGTCATGTTACATTATGTCATGTTATATTATGTCATGCTACATATGTCATGTTGCATTATATCATGTTACATTACCTCAAGTTACATAATGTCATGTTACATTATGTCACATTACATTATGTCATGTTACATTATGGCATGTTACATTATGACATGATACATTATGTCATGCTACATTATGTCATGTTGCATTATATCATGTTACATTACCTCCATTACATATGTCATGTTACATTATGTCACATTACATTATGTCATGTTCATTATGGCATGTTACATTATGTCATGTTACATTATGGCATGATATATTATGTCACATTACATTATGTCATGTCACATTATGTCATGTTACATTATGTCACGTTGCATTATGTCATGTTGCATTATGTCATGTTACATTATGTTATGTTACATTATGTTATGTTACATTATCTCAAGTTACATTATGTCATGTTATTTATGCCATGTTACATTATGTCATGTTACATTATATTATGTTACATTATGTCATGTTGCATTATGTCATGTTACATTATCTCAAATTACATTATGTCATGTTACATTATGTCATGTTACATTTTTAATGTTACATTATGTCATGTTACATTATGTCATGTTACATTATGTTATGTTACATTATCTCAAGTTACATTATGTCATGTTACATGCATGACATTATGTTAAGTTATTATGTTATGTTTATATTAGGATCACCATTTACACTCTGGTCACATCCATAGAAGATTACCTAATCTTTGTTGGAGTTGCTATTTGTGTCTGTGATCACCTAGACTTTGGGGGAGTTGCTATTTGTGTCTGTGATCATCAAATCTTTGTGGAAGTTGCTATTTGTGTCTGTGATCACCTAGACTTTGGGGAGTTGCTATTTGTGTCTGTGATCACCTAGACTTTGTGGGAGTTGCTATTTGTGTCTGTGATCATCAAATCTTTGTTGGAGTTTCTATTTGTGTCTGTGATCATCAAATCTTTGTGGGAGTTGCTATTTGTGTCTGTGATCATCAAATCTTTGTGGAAGCTGCTATTTGTGTCTGTGATCACCTAGACTTTGTGGGAGTTGCTATTTGTGTCTGTGATCATCAAATCTTTGTGGAAGTTCCTATTTGTGTCTGTGATCACCTAGACTTTGGGGGAGTTGCTATTTCTGTCTGTGATCACCTAGACATTGTAGGAGTTGCTATTTGTGTCTATGATCACCTAATCTTTGTGGGAGTTGCTATTTGTGTCTGTGATCATCAAATCTTTGTGGAAGTTCCTATTTGTGTCTGTGATCACCTAGACTTTGTGGGAGTTGCTATTTGTGTCTGTGATCATCAAATCTTTGTGGAGTTGCTATTTGTGTCTGTGATCACCTAGACTTTGTGGGAGTGGCTATTTGTGTCTGTGATTACCTAGACTTTGTGGGAGTTGCTATTTGTGTCTGTGATCATCAAATCTTTGTGGGAGTTGCTATTTGTGTCTGTGATCACCTAGACTTTGTGGGAGTTGCTATTTGTGTCTGTGATCACTTAGACTTTGTGGGAGTTGCTATTTGTGTCTGTGATCACCTAGACTTTGTGGAGTTGCTATTTGTGTCTGTGATCACCTAGACTTTGTGGGAGTTGCTATTTGTGTCTGTGATCACCTAGACTTTGTGGGAGTTGCTATTTGTGTCTGTGATCACCTAGACTTTGTGGGAGTTGCTATTTGTGTCTATGATCACCTAGACTTTGTGGGAGTTGCTATTTGTGTCTGTGATCACCTAGACTTTGTGGGAGTGGCTATTTGTGTCTATGATCACCTAATCTTTGTGGGAGTTGCTATTTGTGTCTGTGATCATCAAATCTTTGTGGAAGTTCCTATTTGTGTCTGTGATCACCTAGACTTTGTGGGAGTTGCTATTTGTGTCTGTGATCATCAAATCTTTGTGGGAGCTGCTATTTGTGTCTGTGATCATCAAATCTTTGTGGGAGTTGCTATTTGTGTCTGTGATCATCAAATCTTTGTGGGAGTTGTTATTTGTGTCTGTGATCATCAAATCTATGTGGAGTTGCTATTTGTGTCTATGATAACCTAGACGTTGTTGAGTTGCTATTTGTGTCTGTGATCATCAAATCTTTGTGGGAGTTGTTATTTGTGTCTGTCATCATCAAATCTATGTGGGAGTTGCTATTTGTGTCTATGATCACCTAGACTTTGTGGGAGTTGCTATTTGTGTCTATGATCACCTAGACTTTGGTGGAGTTGCTATTTGTGTCTATGACCACCCAATCTTTGTGAGAGTTGCTTTTTTGTCTATGATCACCTAGACTTTGGAGGAGTTTGCTTTTTTGTCTATGATTACCTAATCTTTGTGGGTGTTGCTACTTGTGTCTGTGATCACCTAGACTTTGGGGGAGTTGCTATTTGGGTTTATGATCACCTAGACTTTCGTGGAGTTGCTTTTTTTGTCTATGATTACCTAATCTTTGTGGGAGTTGCTATTTGTGTCTGTGATCGTCAAATCTTTGTGGAGTTGCTATTTGTGTCTGTGATCACCTAGACTTTGTGGGAGTTGCTTTTTGTGTCTGTGATCATCAAATCTTCTGGGAGTTGCTATTTGTGTCTATGATCACCTAGACTTTGTGGGATTGCTATTTGTGTCTGTCATCATCAATTTTTGTGGGAGCTGCTATTTGTGTCTATGATCACCTAGACTTTGTGGGAGTTGCTATTTGTGTCTGTGATCACCTAGACTTTGTGGAGTTGCTATTTGTGTCTGTGATCATCAAATCTTTGTGGGATTGCTATTTGTGTCTGTGATCATCAAATCTATGTGGGAGTTGCTATTTGTGTCTATGATAACCTAGACGTTGTTGGAGTTGCTATTTGTGTCTGTGATCATCAAATCTTTGTGGGAGTTGTTATTTGTGTCTGTCATCATCAATCTATGTGGGAGTTGCTATTTGTGTCTGTGATCATCAAATATTTGTGGAAGTTCCTATTTGTGTCTGTGATCACCTAGACTTTGTGGGAGTTGCTATTTCTGTCTGTGATCACCTAGACTTTGTGGGAGTGGCTATTTGTGTCTATGATCACCTAATCTTTGTGGGAGTTGCTATTTGTGTCTGTGATCATCAAATCTTTGTGGAAGTTCCTATTTGTGTCTGTGATCACCTAGACTTTGTGGAGTTGCAATTTGTGTCTGTGATCACCTAGACTTTGTGGGAGTTGCTATTTGTGTCTGTGATCACCTAGACTTTGTGGGAGTGGCTATTTGTGTCTGTGATTACCTAGACTTTGTGGGAGTTGCTATTGTGTCTGTGATCATCAAATCTTTGTGGAGTTGCTATTTGTGTCTGTGATCACCTAGACTTTGTGGGAGTTGCTATTTGTGTCTGTGATCACTTAGACTTTGTGGAGTTGCTATTTGTGTCTGTGATCACCTAGACTTTGTGGAGTTGCTATTTGTGTCTGTGATCATCAAATCTTTGTGGAAGTTGCTATTTGTGCCTGTGATCACCTAGACTTTGGGGAGTTGCTATTTGTGTCTCTGATCACCTAGACTTTGTGGGAGTTGCTATTTGTGTCTGTGATCATCAAATCTTTGTTGGAGTTTCTATTTGTGTCTGTGATCACCTAGACTTTGTGGGAGTTGCTATTTGTGTCTGTGATCATCAAATCTTTGTGGAAGCTGCTATTTGTGTCTGTGATCACCTAGACTTTGTGGGAGTTGCTATTTGTGTCTGTGATCATCAAATCTTTGTGGAAGTTCCTATTTGTGTCTGTGATCACCTAGACTTTGGGGGAGTTGCTATTTCTGTCTGTGATCACCTAGACTTTGTGGGAGTGGCTATTTGTGTCTATGATCACCTAATCTTTGTGGGAGTTGCTATTTGTGTCTGTGATCATCAAATCTTTGTGGAAGTTCATATTTGTGTCTGTGATCACCTAGACTTTGTGGGAGTTGCTATTTGTGTCTGTGATCATCAAATCTTTGTGGGAGTTGCTATTTGTGTCTGTGATCACCTAGACTTTGTGGGAGTGGCTATTTGTGTCTGTGATTACCTAGACGTTGTGGGAGTTGCTATTTGTGTCTGTGATCATCAAATCTTTGTGGGAGTTGCTATTTGTGTCTGTGATCACCTAGACTTTGTGGGAGTTGCTATTTGTGTCTGTGATCACTTAGACTTTGTGGGAGTTGCTATTTGTGTCTGTGATCACCTAGACTTTGTGGGAGTTGCTATTTGTGTCTGTGATCACCTAGACTTTGTGGGAGTTGCTATTGTGTCTGTGATCACCTAGACTTTGTGGGAGTTGCTATTTGTGTCTGTGATCACCTAGACTTTGTGGGAGTTGCTATTTGTGTCTGTGATCACCTAGACTTTGTGGGAGTTGCTATTTGTGTCTGTGATCATCAAATCTTTGTGGGAGCTGCTATTTGTGTCTGTGATCATCAAATCTTTGTGGGAGTTGCTATTTGTGTCTGTGATCATCAAATCTTTGTGGGAGCTGCTATTTGTGTCTGTGATCATCAAATCTTTGTGGGAGTTGTTATTTGTGTCTGTGATCATCAAATCTATGTGGGAGTTGCTATTTGTGTCTATGATAACCTAGACGTTGTTGGAGTTGCTGTTTGTGTCTGTGATCATCAAATCTTTGTGGGAGTTGTTATTTGTGTCTGTCATCATCAAATCTATGTGGGAGTTGCTATTTGTGTCTATGATCACCTAGACTTTGTGGGAGTTGCTATTTGTGTCTATGATCACCTAGACTTTGGTGGAGTTGCTATTTGTGTCTATGACCACCCAATATTTGTGAGAGTTGCTTTTTTTGTCTATGATCACCTAGACTTTGGAGGAGTTGCTTTTTTTGTATATGATTACCTAATCTTTGTAGGTGTTGCTACTTGTGTCTGTGATCACCTAGACTTTGGGGGAGTTGCTATTTGGGTTTATGATCACCTAGACTTTCGTGGAGTTGCTTTTTTTGTCTATGATTACCTAATCTTTGTGGGAGTTGCTATTTGTGTCTGTGATCATCAAATCTTTGTGGGAGTTGCTATTTGTGTCTGTGATCACCTAGACTTTGTGGGAGCTGCTTTTTGTGTCTGTGATCATCAAATCTTTCTGGGAGTTGCTATTTGTGTCTATGATCACCTAGACTTTGTGGGAATTGCTATTTGTGTCTGTCATCATCAAATTTTTGTGGGAGCTGCTATTTGTGTCTATGATCACCTAGACTTTGTGGGAGTTGCTATTTGTGTCTGTGATCACCTAGACTTTGTGGGAGTTGCTATTTGTGTCTGTGATCATCAAATCTTTGTGGGAGTTGCTATTTGTGTCTGTGATCATCAAATCTTTGTGGGAGTTGCTGTTTGTGTCTATGATCACCTAGACTTTGATGGAGTTGCTTTTTGTGTCTATGACCACCTAGACTTTGGAGGAGTTGCTTTTTTTGTCTATGATTACCTAATCTTTGTGGGTGTTACTATTTGTGTCTGTGATCACCTAGACTTTGTGGGAGTTGCTATTTGTGTCTGTGATCATCAAATCTTTGTGGGAGCTGCTATTTGTGTCTGTGATCATCAAATCTTTGTGGGAGTTGCTATTTGTGTCTGTGATCATCAAATCTTTGTGGGAGTTGTTATTTGTGTCTGTGATCATCAAATCTATGTGGGAGTTGCTATTTGTGTCTATGATAACCTAGACGTTGTTGGAGTTGCTATTTGTGTCTGTGATCATCAAATCTTTGTGGGAGTTGTTATTTGTGTCTGTCATCATCAAATCTATGTGGGAGTTGCTATTTGTGTCTATGATCACCTAGACTTTGTGGGAGTTGCTATTTGTGTCTATGATCACCTAGACTTTGGTGGAGTTGCTATTTGTGTCTATGACACCCATTATTTGTGAGAGTTGCTTTTTTTGTCTATGATCACCTAGACTTTTGGAGGAGTTGCTTTTTTTGTATATGATTACCTAATCTTTGTAGGTGTTGCTACTTGTGTCTGTGATCACCTAGACTTTGGGGGGAGTTGCTATTTGGGTTTATGATCACCTAGACTTTCGTGGAGTTGCTTTTTTTGTCTATGATTACCTAATCTTTGTGGGAGTTGCTATTTGTGTCTGTGATCATCAAATCTTTGTGGGAGTTGCTATTTGTGTCTGTGATCACCTAGACTTTGTGGAGCTGCTTTTTGTGTCTGTGATCATCAAATCTTTCTGGGAGTTGCTATTTGTGTCTATGATCACCTAGACTTTGTGGGAATTGCTATTTGTGTCTGTCATCATCAAATTTTTGTGGGAGCTGCTATTTGTGTCTATGATCACCTAGACTTTGTGGGAGTTGCTATTTGTGTCTGTGATCACCTAGACTTTGTGGGAGTTGCTATTTGTGTCTGTGATCATCAAATCTTTGTGGGAGTTGCTATTTGTGTCTGTGATCATCAAATCTTTGTGGGAGTTGCTGTTTGTGTCTATGATCACCTAGACTTTGATGGAGTTGCTTTTTGTGTCTATGACCACCTAGACTTTGGAGGAGTTGCTTTTTTTGTCTATGATTACCTAATCTTTGTGGGTGTTGCTATTTGTGTCTGTGATCACCTAGACTTTGTGGAGTTGCTATTTGTGTCTGTGATCACCTAGACTTTGGGGGAGTTGCTATTTCTGTCTATGATCACCAAATCTTTGTGAGAGTTGTTATTTGTGTCTATGATTACCAAATCTTTGTGAGAGTTGCTATTTGTGTCTATGGTCATGAAATCTTTGTTTGAGTTGCTGTTTGTGTCTATGATCACCTAGACTTTGTGGGAGTTGTTATTTGTGTCTATGGTGACCTAATTTTTGTGGAGTTACTATTTGTATCTGTGATCACCAGATCTTTTGTGGGAGTTGTTATTGTGTCAATGATTACCAGATCTTTGTGGAGTTGTTATTTGTGTTTATGATCACCAGATCTTTGTGGGATTTGTTATTTGTGTCTATGATTACCAGATCTTTGTGGAGTTGCTATTTGTATCTGTGATCACCAGATCTTTGTGGGAGTTGTTATTTGTGTTTATGATCATCAGATCTTTGTGGGAGTTGCTTTTTGTTTTATGTGATCCCAAAATCTTTGTGGAAGTTGCTATTTGCGTCTATGATCACTAAAACTTTGTGCCAGTTGCTATTTGTGTCTATGATCACTAAAACTTTGTGCCAGTTGCTATTTGTGTCTATGATCACTAAAACTTTGTGCCAGTTGCTATTGTGTCTATGATCACTAAAACTTTGTGCCAGTTGCTATTTGTGTCTATGATCACCAAATCTTTGTAAAAAGTAAAAGTAAAGAGCACCCATCACGCCAAGTGCGTAAAGGGAAATATGGTGTTAGTAACCATACATTTTACAGACATTCAGCACATGATTTTTGGGGTAATGTGGTAGATTATCTGAAAATGTGACATTTTGTCTTGTATCTAATGTGAGAGTTTAACAGGTATCTAATGTGACATTTTGTCATGTACCTAATGTAACATTTTGTCATGTATCAAATGTGACAGTTTGACATGTATCTAATGTGACATTTTGTCATGTATCTAATGTAACATTTTGTCATGTATCTAATGTGACAGTTTGACATGTATCTAATGTAACATTTTGTCATGTATCTAATGTGACAGTTTGACATGTATCTAATGTGACAGTTTGACATGTATCTAATGTGACAGTTTGACATGTATCTAATGTGACAGTTTGACATGTATCTAATGTGACAGTTTGACATGTATCTAATGTGACAGTTTGACATGTATCTAATGTGACAGTTTAACATGTATCTAATGTGGCAGTTTGTCATGTATCTAATGTGACATTTTGTCATGTATCTAATGTGACAGTTTGACATGTATCTAATGTGAGAGTTTGACATGTATCTAATGTGACAGTTTGTCATGTATCTAATGTGACAGTGTGTCATGTATCTAATGTGACAGTTTGTCATGTATCTAATGTGACAATTTGACATGTATCTAATGTGAGAGTTTGACATGTATCTAATGTGACAGTTTGTCATGTACCTAATGTGACAGTTTGACATGTATCTAATGTGACAGTTTGACATGTATCTAATATCTCTTTACCTATTATTATTTCTGCATGTGTTCCCATTCCACTTCAGTTTTTCCTATTTTATTTGGTTACTTTCACAGTTTGGATTGACTTTGTTGCAGTGCTTTCTGTTTTCTGTTTAATCACTCCAATTGTTTTCTGTTCCATATTTTTAGTAAAGCACTTTTGATGAGACTTTTGTCACATTCCTTGTTGGTTCAGTGTTTGTGTTTGTTCTAATTGATTGACTTCATTCTCTGTTCCTGACCACAAACTTTCATGGTAAAGTGTTGCTAACAGATCAATGCCACTAGTGAACACACAACTCTCACTCTCACACAACACTATGACTCTCATTCACACACAACACCACAACTCTCACTCACACACAACACTATGACTCTCACTCACACACAACACCATAACTCTCACTCACACACAACACCACGACTCTTACTCACACACAACACCACAACTCTCACTCACACACAACACCACAACTCTCACTCACACACAACACCACAACTCTCACTCACACACAACACCACAACTCTCACTCACACACAACACTATAACTCTCACTCACACACAACACTATAACTCTCACTCACACACAACACCACAACTCTCACTCGCACACAACACCATAACTCTCACTCACACACAACACTATAACTCTCACTCACACACAACACTATAACTCTCACTCACACACAACACTATAACTCTCACTCACACACATCACTATAACTCTCACTCACACACAACACCATAACACTCACTCACACACAACACCATAACTCTCACTCACACACAACACCATAACACTCACTCACACACAACACTATAACTCTCACTCACACACAACACCATAACACTCACTCACACACAACACCATAACTCTCACTCACACACAACACCACATCTCTTACTCACACACAACACCATAACTCTCACTCACACACATCTCTAAAAGTTAGACTCTCACTCACACACATCTCTAAAAGTTAGACTCTTACTCACACACATACCTCTAAAAGTTAGACTCTCACTAACACACATCTCTAAAAGTTAGACTCTCACTCACACACACACACACATCTCTAAATGTTAGACTCTCATACACACACACATCTCTAAAAGTTATACTCTCACTCACACACAACACCATAACACTCACTCACACACAACACCATAACTCTCACTCACACACAACACCATAACACTCACTCACACACAACACTATAACTCTCACTCACACACACACACCATAACACTCACTCACACACAACACCATAACTCTCACTCACACACAACACCACATCTCTTACTCACACAACACCATAACTCTCACTCACACACATCTCTAAAAGTTAGACTCTCACTCACACACATCTCTAAAAGTTAGACTCTTACTCACACACATACCTCTAAAAGTTAGACTCTCACTAACACACATCTCTAAAAGTTAGACTCTCACTCACACACACACACACATCTCTAAATGTTAGACTCTCATACACACACACATCTCTAAAAGTTATACTCTCACTCACACACATCTCTAAAAGTTAGATTCTCATTCACACACATCTCTAAAAGTTAGATTCTCATTCACACACGCATCTCTAAATGTTAGACTCTCACTCACACACATCTCTAAAATTAGACTGTCACTCACACACACATCTCTAAAAGAAGTTGGACTCTCACTCACACACATACCTCTAAAAGTTTGACTGTCACTCACACATCTCTAAAAGTTTGACTGTCACTCACACACATCTCTAAAAGTTTGACTGTCACTCACACACATCTCTAAATGTTAGACTCTCACTCACACACATACCTCTAAAAGTTAGACTCTCACTCATACACATCTCTAAAAGTTAGACTCTTACTCACACACATACCTCTAAAAGTTTGACTGTCACTCACACACATCTCTGAAAGTTTGACTCTCACTCATACACATACCTCTAAAAGTTTGACTCTCACTCACTCACATCTCTAAAAGTTATACTCTCATTCACACACACATACCTCTAAAAGTTAGACTCTCACTCACACACATCTCTAAAAGTTAGATTCTCACTCACACACATCTCTAAAAGTTAGATTCTCACTCACACACATCTCTAAAAGTTAGATTCTCACTCACACACATCTCTAAAAGTTAGATTCTCACTCACACACATATCTATAATAGTTTGACTGTCACTCACACACAACTCTAAAAGTTAGACTCTTACTCACACACATACCTCTAAAAGTTTGACTGTCACTCACACACATCTCTGAAAGTTTGACTCTCACTTATACACATACCTCTAAAAGTTTGACTCTCACTCACTCACATCTCTAAAGTTAGATTCTCACTCACACACATCTCTAAAAGTTAGATTCTCACTCACACACATATCTATAATAGTTTGACTGTCACTCACACACAACTCTAAAGTTAGACTCTTACTCACACACATACCTCTAAAAGTTGACTGTCACTCACACACATCTCTGAAAGTTTGACTCTCATTCACACACATACCTCTAAAATTTAGACTCAGAAAGACAAACACATTTTCACACAGAAACTGTGAGACAATCTAAGCTTTTAATTATGTGAAAATGTAGCCTGAGTTTATTATCTCAAGTTTATTCTTGTGTTGATGTTATTCTAATATTTTAGAGTTTGCATTCACATAAGAGTCTACTGTTTAGATTGTGTGTGGAAAAAAAAAAACTATATAAACACTAGATTCTTATCCACTCACAAACTCTAAAACTAGATTCTTGTCCACACACAAACTATAAAAACTAGATTCTTATCCACACACAAACTCAAAAAATTAGATTCTTGTCAACATACAAACTCTAAAAACTAGATTCTTGTCCACATACAAACTCTAAAAACTAGATTCTTGTCCATACACAAACTCTAAAAACTAGATTCTTGTCCACACACAAACTCTGAAAACTAGATTCTTATCCACACACAACTATAAAAAATAGATTCTTGTCCACACACAAACTCTGAAAACTAGATTCTTATCCACACACAAACTATAAAAAATTTATTCTTGTCCACACACAAACTATATTCTTGTCCACACACAAACTCTAAAAACTATATTCTTGTCCACACACACACAAACTCTAAAAACTAGATTCTTGTCCATACACAAACTCTAAAAACTAGATTCTTGTCCACACACAAACTCTGAAAACTAGATTCTTATCCACACACAAACTATAAAACTAGATTCTTGTCCACACACAAACTCTAAAAACTAGATTCTTGTCCATACACAAACTCTAAAAACTAGATTCTTATCCACACACAAACTATAAAAATTATTCTTGTCCACACACAAACTCTAAAAACTATATTCTTGTCCACACACAAACTCTAAAAACTATATTCTTGTCCACACACAACTCTGAAAACTAGATTCTTATCCCACACAAACTGTAAAAACTAGATTCTTGTCCACACACAAACTCTAAAAACTATATTCTTGTCACACACAAACTCTGAAAACTAGATTCTTATCCACACACAAACTATAAAAAATTTATTCTTGTCCACACACAAACTCTAAAAACTATATTCTTGTCCACACACAAACTCTAAAAACTATATTCTTGTCCACACACAAACTGTAAAAACTAGATTCTTGTCCACACACAAACTCTAAACACTAGATTCTTGTCCACATACAACTCTGAAAACTAGACTCTTATTCTCACAGAAATTCTAAAGACTAGAATTATTCATACTCGAGCTCTAAAATACTATTCTACTGCTCTAAACATTTGATTCTAGACTTGATTCACAATTGTTAACCTTAATTCTTCATTTTCCAAAATTGCTAACTTTAGTTCTCCATTTCCACAAATTGTTAACTTTAGTTCTTCCTTTCCACAAATTGCTAACTTCAGTTCTTAAGTTATGCAAATTATTAACATTAGTTCTTCACCTCCACAGATTGATAACATTACTTCTTTACTCTCACAAATTGCTAACTTTAGTTCTTCACTCTCACAAATTATTAACTTTAGTTCTTCACTTAGACAAACTTTTAGCTTTAGTTCTTCACTTAGACAAACTGATAACTTTAGTTCTTCACTTTCAAAAATTTCTAACTTCAGTTCTCCACTTCCACAAACTGCTAACTTTTTAGTTCTTCAGTTTCACAAATCACTAACTTTAGTTCTTCATGTCCGCAAATTGCTAACTTTATTTCTTCAGTTCCAGACATTGTTAACTTTAGTTCTTCACATCCACAAATTGCTAACTTTAGTTCTTCATGTCCACAAACCGATAACTTTAGATCATCAGTTCCACAAACTGCTAACTTTGGTTCTTCACGTCCACAAATTGCTAACTTTAGATTTCATGTCCACAAATTGCTAACTTTAGCTCTTCACGTCCACAAATTGCTAACCTTAGCTCTTCACGTCCACAAATTGCTAACTTTAGCTCTTCACGTCCACAAATTGCTAACCTTAGCTCTTCACATCCACAAATTGCTAACTTTAGCTCTTCAGTTCCACAAATTTTTAACTTTTGTTCTTCACATCAACAAATTGTTAACTTTAGTTCTTCACTTAGACAAACTGTTAGCTTTAGTTCTTCACTAGACAAACTGATAACTTTAGTTCTTCACTTCCACAAATTGCTAACTTTAGTTCTTCAGTTCCACAAACCGCTAACTTTACTCTTCAGTTCCACAAACCCCAAATTTTATTTCTTCATGTCCACAAATTGATAACTTTAGTTCTCCACTTCCACAAACCACTAACTTTAGTTCTTCACAATCACAAATTGCTAACTTTAGTTCTCCACTTCCACAAACCAATAACTTTAGTTCTTCCGTTCCACACATTGCTAACTTTAGTTCTCTATGTCCACAAATTCCTAACTTTAGTTCTCCACTTCCACAAACCGCTAACTTTAGTCTTCATATCCTCAAATTGCTAACTTTAGTTCTTCATGTCCACAAATTGCTAGTTTTAGTTCCCCACTTCCACAAACCGCTAACTTTGGTTCTTCACGTCTACAAATTGCTAACTTTAGTTCTTACTGATCAGTGAAGGTAAATGTGAGAAACATATCAACTGTAGCTTGTCACACAGACTTAGTGACATAAACGTCACACATACTTCATTACATGAATGTCACACAGAATTCAGTCACATTAACGTCACACATACATCATCACATGAACGCCACACGGACTTAGTCACATGAACGTCACACAGACTTCGTCACATTAACATCACACAGACTTTGTCACATGAAGTCACCTGGACTTAGTGACATAAACATCACACAGACTTTGTCACATGAATGTCAAACAGAATTCAGTCACATTAACGTCACACATACATCATAACATAAACGCCACACGGACTTAGTCACATGAACGTCACACAGACTTCGTCACTTTAACGTCACACAGACTTCATCACATGAACGTCACACAGACGTAGTGACATAAACATCACCCATACTTCTTCACATGACAGTCACACAGAATTCAGTCACATTAATGTCACACATACTTCGTCTCATGAACGTCACACAGTCTTAATGACATAAACGTCACACAGATTTAATGACATCAACGTCACACAGACTTCATCACATGAACGTCACACACAACTTAGTGACTTGGATCCACACAGGACTTCAGTCACATGAACATTTGATCCACACAGACTTAGTCACATGAACAATTTGTCCACAGACTTCAGTCACATGAACATTTGGTCACACAGACTTAGTCACATAACATTTAGTCCACACAGACTTCCGTCACATGAACATTTGGTCCACACAGACTTCAGTCACATGAACATTTGGTCCACACAGGCTTCAGTCACATGAACATTTGGTCCACACAGGCTTCAGTCACATGAACATCTGGTCCACGCAGACTTAGTCACATGACATCTGGTCCACCAGACTTAGTCACATGAACATCTGGTCAACACAGACTTCAGTCACATGAACATTTGGTCCACAGAGGCTTCAGTCACACGAACATCTGGTCCACACAGACTTCAGTCACATGGAACATCTGGTCCACACAGACTTCAGTCACATGAACATCTGGTCCACACAGACTTCAGTCACATGAACATCTGGTCCACACAGACTTCAGTCACATGAACATCTGGTCCACACAGACTTCAGTCACATGAACATCTGGTCCACATAGACTTCAGTCACATGAACATTTTGGTTCACATAGACTTCAGCCACATGAACATCTGGTCCACACAGACTTCAGTCACATGAACATCTGGTCCACACAGACTTCAGTCACATGAACATCTGGTCCACACAGACTTAGTCACATGAACATCTGGTCCACACAGACTTAGTCACATGAACATCTGGTCCACACAGACTTCAGTCACATGAATATCTGGTCCACACAGACTTCAGTCACATGAACATCTTATCCACACAGACTTCAGTCACATGAATATCTGGTCCACACAGACTTCAGTCACATGAACATCTGGTCCACATAGACTTCAGTCACATGAACATTTAGTTCACACAGACTTCAGTCACATGAACATCTGGTCCACACAGACTTAGTCACATGAACATCTGGTCCACAGACTTAGTCACATGAACATTTGGTCCACACATACTTCAGTCACATGAACATCTGGTCCACACAGACTTCAGTCACATGAACATCTGGTCCACACAGACTTAGTCACATGAACATCTGGTCTACACAGACTTAGTCACATGAACATATGGTCCACACAGACTTCAGTCACATGAATATCTGGTCCACACAGACTTCAGTCACATGAACATCTGGTCCACACAGACTTCAGTCACATGAATATCTTGTCCACACAGACTTCAATCACATGAACATCTGATCCACACGGACTTCAGTCACATGAATGTCTGGTCCACACAGACTTCAGTCACATGAACATCTGGTCCACATAGACTTAGTCACATGAACATGTGGTCCACACAGACTTAGTCACATGAACATCTGGTCCACACAGACTTCAGTCACATGAACATCTGGTCCACACAGACTTCAGTCACATGAATATCTTGTCCACACAGACTTCAGTCACATGAACATCTGATCCACAGACTTCAGTCACATGAATATCTGGTCCACACAGACTTCAGTCACATGAACATCTGGTCCACACAGACTTCAGTCACATTAATATCTGGTCCACACAGATTTCAGTCACGTGAACATCTTGTCCACACAGACTTCAGTCACATGAACATTTGGTCCACACAAGTCACATGAACATCTTGTCCACACAGACTTCAGTCACATGAACATTTGGTCCACACAGAGTCACATGAACATCTTGTCCACACAGACTTCAGTCACATGAACATCTGGTCCACACAGAGTCACATGAACATCTGGTCCACACAGAGTCACATGACATCTGGTCTTACATTGAACAACAACAATGATGTGAGCTCATGTACTTCACTGACAGAACTACATTCTACAATAGTTGCCTGTGCTGAGAGAGAAAATGCTCAATTAAGTGCTTCTGTTTCCACAGAGGTGCACTGTTTTCAAGGAGATGCACTGTCTCCGATGAGGTGCACTGTTTCCACAGAAATGCACTTTTTCCAAAGAGGTGCACTTTCTTCTTAGAGGTGCACTTTCTCCATGGAGGTTCACTGTCTTTATAGAAGTGCACTTTCCCAACACTGAAGAGCACAAACCACAGGTTCTGTGTTAAAGTTGACAGTACAACACATACATGCACACCATATAGTTGCTGAGATGCCTTCAGTAGATCATGTAGCCTGTGAAGTTCCAGTAGCTGAATGGTTATGTCCTGTCTACATGTTGTCTGACATTTTCTTGTCTTACATGTTGTCTGACATTGTCCTGTCTGACATATTGTCTAACATTGTCCTGTCTGACATATTGTCTAACATTGTCCTGTCTGACATATTGTCTAACATTGTCCTGTCTGACATGTTGTCTAACATTGTCC
>JAVIAB010000077.1:0-44243 GCA_032433765.1 Megaustenia siamemsis | reverse complement strand
TCCTGTACAATACATCATTTTAAAATGTAAATGTACACTTAGAAGACATTGAGAAAACTCTGCATGTGAATAAAAACAAAGATAAAGATTACAAGAAAAAAAGATCATTTCCAAACACACATTTTATTAATCTAAAAAATATATCGAGAAAATCCTTTATGCTGCGAACAAATAAAAAAAAGATTAAAAGAAAACACTATAAGAAAATGTTTCCCATACAGCAATAAAAACAATGATCAAACCCGGTACCACTCACAGGCAACGCGTCGAGGTTATCCACTGAGTTAGATCAAGCTGTAAGTTTTTTGTTTTCTTTGCATATTTAAAGAAAAATAACTCTTCCTAAGTAGAGAAGAAAGGAGAAGAAATTTTATGAGACTGTCATCATACATTTGTGAATGTAAGTATTATTTAGATAATTGTTGTTGAAATGACGTATTTTGTTCAACGATATTTATCGTGTCATTTAAATAAAAAAAATATTGATGAGAAAAATTGTCTTATTCAAAAAAGAGAATGGACTGTTATTATATATAGAAACATCGCAGTATTTATTTACGTGAATCAAGGCAAAGAATTCATCCACGTATTAGTCTCTTTAGGGATTGAATTTAGAGAACTCTATCCCCGAAATTGGAGGCAACACTGAAGGAACACCTCAAAATGTCAGTTTTTTTAAAATGTAAATCATTTGGTGTCCGGTGATGCTCGAGTTACATCCAGTGCAAACCTTTTCAATGATCCAAAGGGACTAATTATTTTGGAAATGCACAAATAGAAGTAATCACAGTTTCTAATGACGAAAATATTAACAACTAAATAAATCCAACTTTTAAATAGTTTTGTATTTCAGTTGGTACTGTAATTATTGAAGAACAATCTTACGTTAATTAATAACATTTATATTAAAAATATATGCGCGAAATAACAAAAGATGTTTGATAATGTAATGATCATAATTTTTCTTCACATGAGAAGTTCTTTTAGTCGAAATGCATGATCTATAAGTTATATTTTAACATAATGATGTAAATTTCATGAAAAGGTTCCACTTAGGTTTTGTTCTTCATTTGGCACCACTCCGCCATCCCCTTATTCATTTTTCAAAATAATATTTACAAATCTATCTAGCACATTTAAGACGTTGAGGCTTGTCTTATCCAGAAATCCCTCGAAGGACCGCAAGGATGTGCATTTTCTCTCCGGAACGACATGGCGCTGGCTGCACTCCAAGCTACAGGTGTCATTCTGGTCTGAGCTCAAGGTATCGTGCAGTTTATATCCTCAATTGGATTATGTTACTTCCTAAATTGAACTAAATATATGGCATTGAACATAAACTACGCTAAATATATGGCACTTCGCCTAATTTGGGTTAAATTTATGACATTGAACCTAAATTGAGCTTGGTATATAGCACTGGTTGTGACCTAAGCTAAAGGTGTCATTCTAGTCTTGAGCTTGATGTATCGTACAGATTCTATCTTGAGTTAGATGTTTGGTGCTGGCCCAAACTGAGCTATACGCATCACTCTGGTTTTGTCTACAGCTAAATGTTTTATCCTGATCCTGCCCAGAGCTAGATGTATCGCTCTGGTCGAATCTATAGCTAGATGTATCGCTCTGGTCGAATCTATAGCTAGATGTATCCAACATGCCCTACCCAGAGCTAGATGCATCACATTTCATGCCATGAGCTATATTTATTGCTCTGGTAATGTCTAGAGTTAGATCTATCACCCTGGTTCTATCCAGAGCTAGATGTTTAATTCTAGTCTTGCCATGAGCTAGATGTCTCACTCTAGTCCTGCCCTATGCTAGATGTAATGCGCTGGTAATATATAGAGCTAGATTTATCACTCCAATGACTATATAGAGCTAGATTTATCACTCTGATGACTATCTAGAGCTAGATTTATCACTCTAATGACTATCTAGAGCTAGATTTATCACTCTAATGACCATCTAGAGCTAGATTTATCACTCTAATGACTATCTAGAGCTAGATTTATCACTCCAATGACTATCTAAAACTAGATTTATCACTCTAATGACTATCTAGAGCTAGATTTATCACTCCAATGACTATCTAAAGCTAGATTTATCACTCTAATGACCACCTGGAGCTAGATTTATCCCTCTAAAGACTATCTAGAGCTAGATTTATCACTCTGTTAATTATTACGATACGCGTCCACTTGACAAAAATTGCCCATATACAACACAAGTAACTTTTACACATTTGTGCGATGCTCAAGATAACACACGACAAGTTCCGTTTATATGACAAGATCATAACAGTATGTATACGTGTGTACACATTGTTGTGCATAGATTGTTGTGCATAGATTGTTGTGTATACATTGTTGTGTATAGATTGTCGCGTATACAATGTTGTGCGTACATTGTTGTGTATACATTGTTATGTATACTTTGTTGTGTGTAGATTGTTGTGTATATATTGTTGTGTAGACATTGTTGTGTATACAATGAGTAAAAAGATGTACAAAAGACAATAGACACAAACGGAAGTGTTAATGGAAGGAAAACGATCACATGTGGACCGAAATCATACTTTAGGACCGGTTCCAAAATGTCTTTAATTTTATGTTTTTAATTTATAGTTTTTATTTTAATTTTAGGTTTCATAATTTCAACAAACTAAACTAAATAAATTACATTATATTACAAAGGATGAATGACGCTGCAAAATCAAGAATTCTCTTTATAGCTGCAATAAATAATGTAATACTTCTGATTCTGCATACATCTTTGATTCTTAAAGTGTTGTGTTAATAGTAGAGATATGCATAGATATACAATATATTCTTTTTGTGTGTGTTTTTGTAATTATATTTGTTATATTGTACCCGATGAAAGCTATTGCCGAGACGTCGTTAGTTTGCATTGTCGCTTCTTAGGTTCTGCTGCTATACCATTTTATAATAATTTTATATTTATAAATAGCATCTTTAAGTCGCTTCTTTCAGCCTAGATGGCCGTACAGTGTACAATCAATTTCAAAAGTTTCAATTTTCTGTTCTGTTTTCTTGTCTAATGTCCATGTTTCTGCACCATACAGGAATGTTGGGAAGATTTAACACTTTGTTATTCTTAGTTTTAGCCCTGGTGTTACTTGTTTTGATGTTAGTATGTTTTTCATGGCATTAAATTAATTGTTGCCATTCCTAATCTTTTGTTTATTTCTGATTTTTCTTTTCCATCACTGGTTATAGTATGTCCAAGATAGTTGTAGCTCTGAACTGTCTCCAGGTCTATTCCTTCAATTTTGATATCCACTTGTAGGTTTTGAATATTATCTTTGTTTATGATCATAGTTTTAGTCTTTTTGATATTCATATATAATCCTTATTATTTTGCTTGTCTTGTTTACTTCTTTAAGAATTTCTGTAGATCTTTAGGATTTTCTGCTAGTGACATATTATCAACGCAGTATATCTTAGGTTATTGGTTATCTTTCCATTAATGTTTAGGCCTAGCATCTCTATGATGTTTTAAAAACTTTGATCAGTGTTTAGAAAGAACAAGCTTGGTGACAGGATGCATCCCTGTCTTACTCCTCTTTCTTTTAGCAACATGTATGCTCACATATATCGTTTATAGCTCATTCGATTGTTTTAGATTCTAATTACTCGTAGTAAAAAATAAATCACCATTAATACAATATGTTCATATTATAATATATTTAATTAATATCCCATTTTTGATGTCTGCGTAGAAATTAAATGACATAGTAAAAAGAATATCAATCGTGAAAAAAGCTCACAGCAAAAATGGAAAAGGTCGGGCATGAAAACAAGGAAAGGAAGGCCTCGTGTACGCTGAGATCAGACAATTCTATAATGGCTAGTGGTTTTTATTAAGTCCTTGACAGGAACGGCTCTTTTTTCATATAATTATTTTACTACTCTGACCATCTCCTTAAAATTTTAATTAAAAAAATAAAAATGTGGTAATTAAAATCGTGGAAAGAACCTAGAAAGAGTTAAAGAATAAAGCTTTCTTGGGCATATTGTAACAAATGACTGAAAATGTAAGACATAGACAAACAAAGGAATAGGAAAGGTAAAAAGCAATTTTAACATGAAAAATGTAACCACATCAAAACAGATAACATGAGAGGAAATTATGAGTTGTAAAATGATATATTTATTCAGCATTCCTGTATAGTGCAGAAACATGGAAATTAAATAAGAAAACAGATCAGAAAATTGAAGTCTTTGAAATGTGGATCTATAGAAAAATGGGGAGATTTGGGTGGAAGAAAAAGAAGACAAAAAAAGGATTTTGAAATTAGCTGGAAAAAAAATACTTTAAACATTAAAATAAAAAAAAAGACCACTGAAATTTATGAGACATATGAAGAAGCACAACATGCTACTAAAAGTCTTCATGGAAGGAAATATACAAGGTAAACGAGGCAGAGACAGACCAAGGCTAACATGCACTGATAGCATCAAAGTTTAACAGTCAACCTTTGACAACGTGCACCCTCAAGAAAAAAACAGAATGGCGCTCCATGTTAGCTAACGTTCGATGTGGAGACTGCATCCAGTGAATGAATATATACTTACGGCTGGACACAATAGTCTCTCAGAGTTATCACAAATGTGTTTAATTTTTGTTTGCAGGGCACTTTGGTGTAATCGGCAGGCGTGCTGGTAGGGTTGTTGTGAAGGATGGGCTGGTAAAGTTGTTGTGAAGGATGGGCTGGTACAGTTGTTGTGAAGGATGGACTGGTACAGTTGTTGTGAAGGATGGGCTGGTACAGTTGTTGTGAAGGATGGGCTGGTACAGTTGTTGTGAAGGATGGGCTGGTACAGTTGTTGTGAAGGATGGGCTGGTACAGTTGTTGTGAAGGATGGGCTGGCACAGTTGTTGTGAAGGATGGGCTGGCACAGTTGTTGTGAAGGATGGGCTGGTACAGTTGTTGTGAAGGATGGGCTGGCACAGTTGTTGTGAAGGATGGGCTGGTACAGTTGTTGTGAAGGATGGGCTGGCACAGTTGTTGTGAAGGATGGGCTGGCACAGTTGTTGTGAAGGATAGGGTGGTACAGTTGTTGTGAAGGGTGGACTGGTACAGTTGTTGTGAAGGGTGGACTGGTACAGTTGTTGTGAAGGGTGGCTGGTACAGTTGTTGTGAAGGATGGACTGGTACAGTTGTTGTGAAGGATATGGCGGTACAGTTGTTGTGAAGGATGGGCTGGCACAATTGTTGTGAAAGAATGGGGTGGTGCTGTTGTTGTGAAGGATAGGCTGGCACAGTTGTTGTGAAGGGTGGTGGTACAGTTGTTGTGAAGATGGGCTGGCACAGTTGTTGTGAAGGTGGACTGGTACAGTTGTTGTGAAGGATATGGCGGTACAGTTGTTGTGAAGGATGGGCTGGCACAATTGTTGTGAAAGAATGGGGCGGTGCTGTTGTTGTGAAGGATAGGCTGGCACAGTTGTTGTGAAGAATGGGGTGGTACAGTTGTTGTGAAGGATGGGCTGGCACAGTTGTTGTGAAGGGTGGACTGGTACAGTTGTTGTGAAGGGTGGACTGGTACAGTTGTTGTGAAGGGTGGACTGGTACAGTTGTTGTGAATGGTGGACTGGTACAGTTATTGTGAAGGGTTGACTGGTACAGTTGTTGTGAAGGATATGGCGGTACAGTTGTTGTGAAGGATGGGCTGGCACAATTGTTGTGAAAGGATGGGGTGCTGCTGTTGTTGTGAAAGATAGGCTGGCACAGTTGTTGTGAAGGATGGGGTGGTACAGTTGTTGTGAAGGATGAGTGGTACAGTTGTTGTGAAGGATGGGGTGGTACAGTTGTTGTGAAGGATGGCTGGCACAGTTGTTGTGAAGGATGGGCTGGCACAGTTGTTGTGAAGGGTGGACTGGTACAGTTGTTGTGAAGGGTGGACTGGTACAGTTGTTGTGAAGGGTGGACTGGTACAGTTGTTGTGAAGGGTGGACTGGTACAGTTATTGTGAAGGGTGGACTGGTACAGTTGTTGTGAAGGATATGGCGGTACAGTTGTTGTGAAGGATGGGCTGGCACAATTGTTGTGAAGGATGGGGGCTGCTGTTGTTGTGAAAGATAGGCTGGCACAGTTGTTGTGAAGGATGGGGTGGTACAGTTGTTGTGAAGGATGAGTGGTACAGTTGTTGTGAAGGATGGGGTGGTACAGTTGTTGTGAAGGATGAGCTGGCACAGTTGTTGTGGAGGATAGGGTGGTACAGTTGTTGTGAAGGATGGACTGGCACAATTGTTGTGAATGATAGGGTGGTACAGTTGTTGTGAAGGATAGACTGGTACAGTTGTGTGAAGGATGGACTGGTACAGTTGTTGTGAAGGCTGGACTGGTACAGTTGTTGTGAAGGTAGACTGGTACAGTTGTTGTGAAGGATAGACTGGTACAGTTGTTGTGAAGGATAGACTGGTACAATTGTTGTGAAGGATGGGCTCGCACATTGTTGTGAAAGGATGGGGTGGTGCAGTTGTTGTGAAGGATAGGCTGGCACAGTTGTTGTGAAGGATGGGGTGGTACAGTTGTTGTGAAGGACGGGCTGGCACAGTTGTTGTGAAGGATAGGGTGGTACAGTTGTTGTGAAGGATGGGCTGGTACAATTGTTGTGAAAGGATGGGTGGCAGTTGTTGTAAAGGATAGACTGATACAGTTGTTGTGAAGGATTGGGTGGTACAGTTGTTGTTAAGGATAAGGTGGTACAGTTGTTGTGAAGGATAAGGTGGTACAGTTGTTGTGAAGGATGGACTGGTACAGTTGTTGTGAAGGATGGACTGGTGCAGTTGTTGTGAAGGATGAACTGGTACCGTTGTTGTGAATGATGGGGTTGTACAGTTTTGTGAAGGATAGACTGGTACAGTTGTTGTGAAGGATAGGTTAGTACAGTTGTTTTTGAAGGATAGAGTGGTACAGTTGTTGTGAAGGATAGGCTAGTACAGTTGTTGGGAAGGATAGACTGGTACAGTTGTTGTGAAGGATGGACTGGTACAGTTGTTGTGAAGGATGGGGTTGTATAGTTGTTATGAATGATAGGGTGGTACAATTGTTGCGAAGGATAGGGTGGTACAATTGTTGTGAAGGTTAGGGTGGTACATTTGTTGTGAAGGATTGGTTGATACAGTTGTAGTGAAGGATAGACTGGTACAGTTGTTGTGAAGGATGGACTGGTACAGTTGTTGTGAAGGATGGACTGGTACAGTTGTTGTGAAGAATAGGGTGGTACAGTTGTTAGAATAGACTTCTGGGAATCAGGGCGAGCAAACGATTTAAGAGATTGAGAGAGTCAGTAACAAGGACGGAATGAAAGAATGAAGAAGTACAATTGGACACATGTCAGACAAGTCCTCAATGCAGGACGCCAATGAGGACTAGTAAACCAACATAGAAAATATTTGTTGTTAGCAGCAATACGCCGAGGAATATAATAAAGAAGAAATGTGTACATTTCAGGTTTTGTTCCTGGTTCAATGAGGATAATCTGATGCCTAACTAATTAGTTGCCTTTCTTAGATCTATTTTATCTTATGTTCATTGCGAACTTGCGGAATGCAAACCATTGATAAAACATTATGCCATAAAAATGCTGTTCGAAGTGCAGAAATACGTATATAACACTTCTGGTATCTTTGTATGTTGAGAGCTCACTGAAGATGCGGTTCATTTCTTTAAAATTTTCTTACCGCAAAGAAAACATTTCAAATTTTAGTTTTTTGTTGATTTTCAGTATCTTGTCATTGAAATTTTGTTTATAAGTACAAAGTGTTGCAAATCGAATTGTTTTAAGTTTGGAGTTTGATTGTGACGCATTTACTGAAACCAGATTCTTGTGTCGCATTTTGCTGATTCTATTGTTGTTGTTGCCAATTTTCTTGTTAAAAGACACTTACAATAATAAACCCACGCTACCATATCTATTTATAATGATCCATGTCACGAATATTCAAATCATTTCGACAACATGCGCACGGAAATCAATTCAAGTAGAAAAATCACGTCTCCGATATCCTGTTCATGTTACGGACACTCTTATTTCAACCAAAATCGCTTGCAGCGATCACAGCCATTCAATGATAATGGTAGACAGCCAGATACGTCGGCTATTGGTGCGTGATGTCTGTTTAAAAAATGTAGAGGACAACTATTCCGTGACATTATTTTTAAAATCAAATGATATCGAGACATTTTGAGACAATTACCTAAAGTCGATAACATGATGGGTTGACAGGTGGAGCTAAATGTTCAAGATGCATGACGGAATATAAACCAGTCTTAATTTAGACAATCTCTCTGGCTATTATGTTGGAATATAGACGCTTATTAACAATAAACAGCTTTCTCCGGCATGCATGTTCAAATATAGATGATTGTTAACAGTAGACAGCTTTTGTCTAAATCATGTTGAATTCAGATGATTGTTAACAATAGATAACGACGGGACTTGGTGGTCTAGAGGTAAAACATCGACTTCCGGACAGGAAGTCCTAAGTTTGAAATCCCAGCACAGGCGGTGGAAATTTGTCTCGGATTTCGAATCCGTGGTTTCTTCCTGCTTTACGTTGCTTTGATCTATGCATAGTAAGATTCAATTTCTAGCCATCTTGGATAACAGCAGAAAGCAGGAGGTCCCATGTACAAATCGCGCACGTAAAGAACCATGGCAGTTAAAAGTCGAAAAGAGTAGATTTTAGTAGAGGACAAAATTGTTACGCAAAATCTATCCATGCTGCAGTTGGTGGTATTGAACCGTATGGCTTAACTATCGCGCCTTTGTCGTTAAAACCAGCGACACAACGCATCAACGTTCAGTTAACGGTGAACGCTAGAGAACGCTAAAAAAATAATCACGTGGTAGGAGTCTCGCCGTTGTCACGTAATTAGCGCACAGCGTTGAGGTACGAGATAAAAGTATTTCTGGGGGCCTCGGTTGTCAAGTTTGAGAAAACCACCCGACTGGGCCATCGACGTTCGGAGAACCCGTTTTCGATTCCCGCTGGAAGCAGTATGAGTTGTACTCGTGGTTGGGAAAAAATCCCCTCGCGGTCGACCCGCCAATGGCAGAAATGGGTACCAGGGTATTACTCTGGGAAGGTGAGGAATGCCGCCTCGCATCGTGAGTTTCGAAGTCTCCGAACACTTCTGAATAGGCGACCGAGCACATATGGGTGAAAACTCACCTGCTAAGACGCCGATTCATGTCTCGTACTTTACCTTTACTTTTAAATATTTCTGTGTAAAGATGGCCGTTCTACTTGAGTTATACACCAAAGAGTAGCAGTGTAAAGATGGCCGTTCTACTTGAGTTATACACCAAAGAGTAGCAGTGTAAAGATGACCGTTCTACTTGACATTCACCACAGAGTAGCAATTGTTCCCTCTTTAGTTTCTTTTTTAGTAGTAGTGAAGTAGTATAGGACACTGCAGTTGGCTCTCAAAAGACAAATGAAGTTGCAATATAGTGATGCACATCATTGCAGCGGGTGAAAGAGTGGAGCGGAACGTTATAGAGACGATAAAGGTACTCCAAGCTGTAGCGACAATTTTCTGCGGCAGTTGAAAGCTTGAAACAAAACCAAATAGGTCCTTATAATAATCATTGTTTGTTGATGATTTGCAAAAGATTTCACTTTTTCAAAAACAAAAAAGATAAAAGATAATAACGGAATGCTATTTCTTTTTCGGTGCATTTCACAAGTGAAAAAGTTAGGGGAAGAGAAGGGGGGTTCACTCATGTTGCTCGTTGCATTGTGAAGCCACGTGTAGATTATTGTCAAATGTTAACAAGTACTTATTAGATAATAGCTCAATTTCTCTAATTTGTAGTAGGTTCATTTTCTGTTTTATCCTAACGAAGGACGATACATTTCCGCGAGCTTTATCGCTTCTGATATATTGTATAACCTTATTTTAATCATCTGACATGCTTGCTCTACATTTTCCTTAATTAACAGACATATTCTCACAGCCTTCCCGTAATTAAGAGACGTATTCTCACAGCCTTCCCGTAATTAACAGACGTATTCTCACAGCCTTCCCGTAATTAACAGACGTATTCTCACAGCCTTCCCTTAATTAACAGACGCATTCGCACAGCCTTCTCGTAATTAACAGACGCATTCTCACAGCCTTCCCGTAATTAACAGACGTATTCTCACAGCCTTCCCGTAATTAACAGACGTATTCTCACAGCCTTCCCTTAATTAACAGACATTCTCACAGCCTTCCCTTAATTAACAGACGTATTCTCACAGCCTTCCCTTAATTAACAGACGTATTCTCACAGCCTTCCTTTAATTAACAGACGTATTCTCACAGCCTTCCCGTAATTAACAGACGCATTCTCACAGCCTTCCCTTTTTTAACAGACGCATTCTCACAGCCTTCCCTTAATTAACAGACGTATTCTCACAGCCTTCCCTTAATTAACAGACGTATTCTCACAGCCTTCCTGTAATTAACAGACGCATTCTCACAGCCTTCCCGTAATTAACTGGCGCATTCTCATAGCCTTCCCTTAATTAACAGACGTATTCTCACAGCCTTCCTTTAATTAACAGACGTATTCTCACAGCCTTCCCGTAATTAACAGACGCATTCTCACAGCCTTCCCTTTTTTAACAGACGCATTCTCACAGCCTTCCCTTAATTAACAGACGTATTCTCACAGCCTTCCCTTAATTAACAGACGTATTCTCACAGCCTTCCTGTAATTAACAGACGCATTCTCACAGCCTTCCCGTAATTAACTGGCGCATTCTCATAGCCTTCCCTTAATTAACAGACGTATTCTCACAGCCTTCCTTTAATTAACAGACGTATTCTCACAGCCTTCCCGTAATTAACAGACGTATTCTCACAGCCTTCCCTTTTTTAACAGACGCATTCTCACAGCCTTCCCTTAATTAACAGACGTATTCTCACAGCCTTCCCTTAATTAACAGACGTATTCTCACAGCCTTCCTGTAATTAACAGACGCATTCTCACAGCCTTCCCGTAATTAACTGGCGCATTCTCATAGCCTTCCCTTAATTAACTGACGTATTCTCACAGCCTTCAATTAATTATCGCTGAAATCTTTGTATAAGCTTGCCTTCGCCTCCACTGTCTGGCATGTTGGTAAATCCTTACTTTTAACACTTACAGATAAGTGTTTTATTTCGTACGTTTGCCTCTGTTCGCAGTTTTCCATTTGTGATTACATAAATATTACAGAGTATTATATAATTAATATCAATATTAATTATATGATCGTTATATCTAAATACAATGTAGGCTTTATATGACAGTTGTACACAGAGCTGCTCTCTCCCACCCCACCCTCCACACACACCCCATCATAATTAGGCGAACCTAATTAAAATTACAAACTGTTTATTTGGGGTTTTTTCCGTTCGCCATTTTATACCTCTGACGAAGTCCCTAGAGACTAGGAACTTAAATTTGTGTGTTAGTCCATTTTTCCATGGCAGCCGTGTGCACAGGGGTCCCTCGCCGCACAGGCAGATAACTCCGTCTTCGGAAGTACTCATATTTTTCCATCGATGAGTAATTGACGTTTCAAGCCGGGTCTCGCTGCTAAAACCAGGGGTGGTAGCCGCAGAGAGAAATCATGAATAAAAATACCAACTGGTGCAGCCGGGATTTGAACCAACAACATCTCTTTCTCAAGGCCGGCGTCTTGCCTCGAGACCAACCAGTACCCTGTTTAGGGGATTGGGAAGAGGGAGGGGGTGGTCAGAATACAGGAGCACCAGCTTTACTTAGAAGTAAATAAAAGATAAGTCCTGAAATGTTTTCTTATTTTAATGTTCGAACAAAATACTGTTTTTCATCATCATTGAGTGCCGTCTCCGCATAGAAGTTTCGCTACCATGGAGCGCCATTCCACTCTGTCTCTTGCTTTGATGGTGCAGATTGGTGCAGATAGGCTGACGTGTCCATCTTTAGTTGTTACTCGTCCATGTTAGTCTTGGTCTGCCTCTTTTACCTTGTATTTGACCATCCAATATTATAATTTTAGTAGACTGTTGTGTACTGTTGTTACTATATTTATTTAACAATATTCAAACATTTTTAAAATATAAATTTAATATGTAAATAAGATTGAGAATGAAATGTTAAAATGTCTTTTTCTTTGTCTTTCCGTCGTCATCTGCCTTTACTTCGAGGGGAGATTTAGTTTGCGGTCTTTTGCTTTCAAGTTGGCTTCTCTTACTGTTATGCATTCTAGTGTTTCTAATATTCCATTAATCTACTATTACCGTTTTCTTACTCAGCTCTTTCGTCTTCTCGCAACGTTTAATGAATACTCGTTATGTGTGGGTTGATATTTCTATCGTATCACGTGGTCAAACCATTTTATCTACTTCATTACTTATTCAATGGCTACAATTATTTCTAGATTGTTTCTCAGTCGTTCATTTATGATCGCATCTGTCAGGCTATTTCATGTTACGCGTTTAAAACATTTAATTTAAGTAGCTGCTATTGTTCTTATTGCTAAAATTGAAATATACTAATAATGTACATATATAAGTGATAATGCATAAAGCCGCCTACACTAATAATGTACATATATAAGTGACAATCTATAAAGCCGCCTACACTAATAATGTACATATATAAGTGACAATCTATAAAACCGCCTATACTAATAATGCACATATATAAGTGACAATATATAAAGCCGCCTATACTAATAATGTACATATATAAGTGACAATCTTTAAAGCCGCCTATACTAATAATGTACATATATAAGTGACAATCTATAAAGCCGCCTACACTAATAATGTACATATATAAGTGACAATGTATAAAACCGCCTATACTAATAATGTACATATATAAGTGACAATGTATAAAGCCGCTAGAGTCGTACTTAATCGCCTGCATAGACTTGCAGAACGGGTGCTTCCCGAGTCCCAATGCGGTTTCAGACCCGGGAGATCAACCATAGATATGATCTTCACTCTTAGACAACTGCAGGAAAAATGTCGGGAACAAAATATGCCGCTCTATATTGCCTTTGTGGATCTCACAAAGGCATTCGAAACAGTAAACAGAGATGGTCTCTACAAGGTGTTAGAAGCATAGGCTGCCCTCCTAAATTACTTAGGCTGATAATTTCCTTCCATGAAGACATGAATGGCCAAGTCCATTTTGATGGAGTCCATCAGAGAATTTCAAAGTCAACAAAGGAGTGAAACAGGGATGTGTCCTCGCCCCCACCCTTTTTGGTATATTTTTGCTGCCCTCCTAAATTACACCTTCGAAAACAGCTCAGGAGATATTTACATTCGCACAAGACCAGATGGCTCACTGTTTAACCTAGCACGACTAAGAGCAAAAACCAAACAAATGTTGCCCTACTTAAAGAATTTTTATTTGCTGACGATGCAGCCCTAGTCGCTCATAGTGAGGCCACCCTACAGTCGCTGATCAACAACCTGGATAAAGCATGCGACCTTTTTTCACTGTCAATTAATGTTCAGAAGACAGTAATACTAAATCAAGGTGACTTCAAACCTATATCTATTACTCTAAAAGACTGCCCACTAGAATCAGTACAGAAATTTACATATCTTGGATCCACAGTTACGCAAACCATCTCTCTTGATGAAGAAATAAACTGTCGAATTGGTAAGGCAGCTACGACCTTCGGCAAACTCACAAAAAGGGCATGGAACAACACGAAACTAACTCAAAAGACTAAACTCTTAATATATCAAACTTGTGTGCTTAGCACACTACTATATGGATCCGAAACCTGGACAACATACTCAAACCAGGAAAAAAGACTAAATGTCTTCCACATGCGATGTCTCCGCAAAATAATGCACATCAAATGGCAAGACAAAATAACCAACTTAACTGTCCTGCAACGTGCTAAGACCCTAACAATCATGTCGATGCTCAGAAGTCGAAGGCTAAGATGGCTGGGGCATGTCCAACGGATGGAAGAAAAACGCATTCCTAGGCAAATACTATATGGCGAGCTAAAACACGGAAAACGACAAATCGGCAGACCTAAACTACGATATAGAGATATCTGCAAATCATCTCTGAAAGACTTCGCCATCTGTGAAAACGACTGGCAACATCTGGCAAGTGATCGCACATCATGGAGAGCACGTATAAGGAACGGTATAACAACATTTGAGACTGTTCTAAGACAGGACTTAGAAGAGAAGAGACTCATGAAAAAGGATGGTAAACCCTGTGGACCAGCGAGCCTGACCTGTTCATTATGTGACCGCGTGTGTTTGTCAAACATTGGTAGAATTAGCCACGAGAGAAGCTGTTCGGCAAAAACAATACCTCAAAAAAATACGCAATAGCCTCCACTAGACCGTCTGACAAGACGAAAAGGGCCATATATATATAAAGCCGCCTATACTAATAATGTACATAAGTGACAATGTATAAGCCGCCTATACTAATAATGTACATAAGTGACAATGTATAAAGCCGCCTATACTAATAATGTACATAAGTGACAATGTATAAAGCCGCCTACGTTTTCTTCGCCTGAGGATGTCATGCTGACTTGCTCCGGCATTAGATAGACAACCCATGTCTTGTGCAGAATAGCTTAAGATGAAAGCAAGAAAGTTCCAAAGAAGAAACAAGTATCAGCGCAGTCAATTTTTACCAATAAATGTGTTGTTACATAGAGCCAGCCTTGATATCAGATGCGAATACTGGGTAATATGACAATAGACATTAGAAATACAAATACAAAAAGGGCTGGAGTCTGCATAAATGTAGCTTTACAAAAGATGTTGAGAACATTTACAGGCAGCTAAAAATGGTAGCGTGAACGTTCACTATGCAACAACAGTATTCGTCCACCACATGGAATAAATTGTTTCAATAAAATATGCACTCATTTACACCTAACCTCTCTTGTTGTTGTTGCTCATCTTGTGTCATCTTTCATCACAGTTTATTTACATAAAGCATTTCAAATTGCCTGTGCACGTAAAATTTATTGCTTTGTTTATATTAAGTGAAAAGCTATTAGGTATGTTTTCCACAATTTTATTTATAATGTCAGCCACCAGATTAATCTTACGCTGAGACTTGTTTCTAAATGATATTACACAAGCTCACAGGCCTGTTTAAGTTTTAGCGAATCTTGTCCGATAATAATATCACATAATAATTATCAAATAATAATATAAAAATAATATTAAATAATAGTATCAAATCATCATCATCATAAAAAACCGGGCCTATTGGCGTAGGTGATCATGTCTCTCCACAACTTTCGATCTCGGCAGCTATTTATCATTTCTGTTGTTGACCTTATGCCAAGCCATTTTCTTAAGCTGTCTGGTATTTTTTCTCTTTGCTTCCCTCTATCTCTTCGTCCCTCAATTTTTCCAGTTGTTACAATATATTCCAGTTATTCTCTTCTCATTACATGGCCAAAAAATGCTGATTTTTTCTTCCTAATATTGGAAATTAGCTCTCTTTTTGCTTTGACCTCTCTCAGAACATTTTCATTACTCTTCTTAGCTATCCATGGTACTCTAAACATTCTTCTTCTAAGAAAATATCAAATAATAATATAAAAAATAATATAAAAAATAATATTAAATAAAAACATCAAATGATAAAGTTAAATAACAATATCAAACAATATTATCAAATAATAATATCTAATAATAAAGTCAAATAATAATATCAAACAATATTATCAAATAATAATATCAAACAATATTACCAAATAATAATATCAAACAATATTATCAAATAATAATATCAAATAATATCAAACAATATTATCAAATAATAATATCAAATAATATTATCAAATAATAATATCAAACAATATTATCAAATAATAATATCAAACAATATTACCAAATAATAATATCAAACAATATTATCAAATAATAATATCAAATAATATCAAACAATATTATCAAATAATAATATCAAATAATATTATCAAATAATAATATCATATAATATCAAACAATATTATCAAATAATAATATCAAATAATATATCAAATAATAATATCATATAATATCAAACAATATTACAAATAATAATATCAAATAATATTATCAAATAATAATATCAAATAATATCAAACAATATTATCAAATAATAATATCAAATAATATTATCAAATAATAATATCATATAATATCAAACAATATTATCAAACAATAATATCAAACAATATTATCAAATAATAATATCAAACAATATTATCAAATAATAATATCAAACAATATTATCAAATAATAATATCAATCAATATTATCAAATAATAATATCAAACAATATTATCAAACAATAATATCAAATGATAATATCAAATGATAATATCAAATGATATATCAAATGATAAAGTTAAATAATAATATCAAACAATAATATCAAATCTAGTAATAATAGACAGATCATCTCCACTGCACAACGGCCAACTCGTAGAGTTCAGATACCTTCATGAGCACCATCACCGGTATAAACCTGCACGCCACTCACTAGCGAAAACACGGGCAACTGTGGTCTAATATAATTTAAAAGACTTAGCCTGAGGTTGAACGGATCGTGCCTCGCCAAAATGTAGGCAGAACCACCAAGATAACAACAATACATCAATCTTAGTTAATTACTTGAGGATTGAGGAGAAAGCGATTTCCTTTTCATTTGTGGATAGCAATAACGGTGTAATGAAACCTAAAAGATTTAAGTCTGAGATTGAACGGATATGTAAGTAGTATACAAGGGTCCATTTGACCCGCATTTAGGTGGTAAATTAACAAAGATATATAGTGTGGTGCGCAGCGCACCACATGTACACGAGAGACAGGGGGAGTTAACCGTGACATTTCGTGTCGAGGTGTTGACCTCTAGTCTCGGTGACCCGGAAGTGACCTGTTTATGTCTGATGTGTGCTGACTTTGGAGCGCTTGGTGTACTTGATCGATAGTGATAGGTTAGTAGATTATACATGACATCGGGGCGGATCGCGGGTGACCCTCGGGGATTATCTCGAGTGTTTTCGGACAGCGTGCTATCGGTTCGGGGATTAGTTCGATTCGGTGTGACGCTATCGCGCAAGGTAGACGTTAGAAAATATTTATAGCTATGTAGTTGGGTGTCTGCTTAACGTTGTACCATAAATGAAGCATAAGAGTAAAACAGTTAGAGATTACTGGTTAGTCTAAGCTGGTAGTGTAAATATGTTCCTCGGTGTTAGTGGTTCGCTATCTCTCTCTCTCTTTCTCTCTTTCTCTCTCTCTCTCTTTCTCTCTCTCTCTCTCTCTCTCTCTCTCTCTCTACTATTCCAGTCTAGATTTCCCGCCATTGAAACACTTACTCATTCTCTCCATTTATCCCTATCATTTCGGGTGACTCCTCGGGGATTATCTCGAGTGTTTTCGGACAGCGTGCTATCGGATCGGGGATTAGTTCGATTCGGTGTGACGCTATCGCGCCAGGTAGACGTTAGAAAATATTTATAGCTATGTAGTTGTTGGGTGTCTGCTTAACGTTGTACCATAAATGAAGCATAAGAGTAAAACAGTTAGAGATTACTGGTTAGTCTAAGCTGGTAGTGTAAATATGTTCCTCGGTGTTAGTGGTTCGCTATCTCTCTCTCTCTCTTTCTCTCTCTCTCTCTCTCTCTCTCTCACTCTCTCTCTCTCTACTATTCCAGTCTAGATTTCCAGCCATTGAAACACTTACTCATTCTCTCCATTTATCCCTATCATCGCGCCTTCCTTCTCTCTCTCTCTCTCTCTCTCTCTCTCTCTCTCTCTCTCGCTTTCTCCCCTATCCTCTCTTAGACTTCTAACCTATCACTCCACCCTCCGCCTCTCCCTTTAGCTCCCCCGCCCTCCCTCATATTTTTAGCGTCCCTCCTATTGTAACACTTGATTATTCTCACCATTAATACATAGCATCTCGCCTTCTTTCTCATAGGCTTCTCTCTCTCTCTCTCTCTCTCTCTCTCTCTCTCTCTCTCTCGCTTCTAACCCCTACTAGACTTCTCTCCTACCATTCCACTTTTCTCTCCTCTCTCTCTCTCTCTGTCTCTCTCTCTCTTTACCTCGCCTAGCGTTCCGTCTTCATTCGTATTTTTACCTTACCACCAGTGTAACACATTAATAACATTGAATATCAATTACAAAAAGACTTGAAATATCTACTTTTTAAAGAACCAATAAGATAAACATATGAAAAACGAAGGAATAATACACTCGACAAGGCTTAACAGACGTACTTTATACACATCACCATTAATACAACTGAAATTCCTTTAATGATAACCTATCACATCGTTATGAGCTAAGAGAAAAACAGAAAAAATTCAACTTACACCGTAAAATATTCCACTACAACACAGACCGCGAGACTGAACAGTACTATGAAAATAAACGTCCGTGAATCAAGCGCGCTTATAACACGAAGTCTCTCATCCGACTAGTTTAAATATAATCTGGTAAATAAAATTTGGACGACACTATTCCATCCTCGACTAACATCTAGGTTAACCAATCAGAGAAGAAGATTTCTATCGGACACCCATCAACGAAATGACTGACCTCTGGATTAACTAATCAGAGAAGAGGATTACTGTTATCGTGATAACTGACCTCATTTCGTTTTGAAGTGCTGTCGAGTCTGATGCATGGGTTACTTTAAATCGATTCGGCCCCTGATACAATCCACCTAGCGGGTCAATGGTGAGGGAAATAATACAAGTGGCGGGTTACTTGAACGCGTTTTGACCCCTGCTGCAATACCAGGAGCTCCATGACAGTTATAAATAGTTGGATACAACAATGTTTGCGATTTGGCGGGACTTTGGATGTAACTATCTGTTCGATGTGTCTAACTAGTATCAGTATGGAAGTAGATTTTTAGGAATACAACTAGAGTGACAATTGAGCCTGAAGAAACACGTAGAGAATCTCACTAAGAAGGCAACACAAAGACCCCAGCTAATGAAAATGTTAGAGAACGAGCAAGGGCATGTTAGAGAACGCTGGAGGCAATGTTAAAGAACGATGGTTCGTTAAGTCCGTGGTTCGTAGGGGTTGTGGTTTATTAAGTTTGTAGTTCGTTAAGTCCGTGGTTCGTTAAGTCCATGGTTCGTAGGGGTTGTGGTTCACGGTTCGTGAGTTGAGGGTTTGTTAAGTTCGTTGTTCGTGAGTTTGTGGTTCGTTAGTTGATGGTTCGTTAAGTCCGTGGTTCGTGGGGTGTGGTTCGTGGTTCGTTAGTTGATGGTTCGTTAAGTCCATGGTTCGTAGTGGTTGTGGTTCGCGGTTCGTGAGTTGAGGGCTCGTTAAGTCCGTGGTTCGTGGGGTTGTGTTTCGTGGTTCGTTAGTTGATGGTTCGTTAAGTCCATGGTTCGTAGGGGTTGTGGTTCGCGGTTCGTGAGTTGAGGGCTCGTTAAGTCCGTGGTTCGTGGGGTTGTGGTTCGTGGTTCGTTAGTTGATGGTTCGTTAAGTCCGTGGTTCGTGGTTGTGGTTCGTGGTTCGTTAGTTGACGGTTCGTTAAGTCCGTGGTTCGTAGGGGTTGTGGTTCGCGGTTCGTGAGTTGAGGGTTCGTTAAGTCCGTGGTTCTTGGGGTTGTGGTTCGTGGTTCGTTAGTTGATGTTCGTTAAGTCCATGGTTCGTGGGGTTGTGGTTCGCGGTTCGTGAGTTGAGGGTTCGGTAAGTCCGTGGTTCGTGATTTGTTAAGTTCGTTGTTCGTGAGTTTGTGGTTTATTAAGTTTGTAGTTTGTTAAGTCCGTGGTTCGAGAGGTCATGGGCAAGGGCAGAAACTAAGAGGCAAGGGCAGAAACCTAGGAGGCAAGGTCAGAAACCTAGGAGGCATGGGCAGAAACCTACTGACTAAGGCTTCCAAGGTGTATTTGATTGTCGCCCTATTTTTGTCTGTATAACCTAATATATCACTTTCATTTAATCTATCGATAAACGTTTCAAAGTCATTTCTGTTGTTAACTAACAAGGGTTTGTCTAATCCTGTCGCGTTATTTGAGCTTGGGTGTGAAAGTAACGCAGCCAAATAGAACTGACCTCTGAGGCAATACCGGATGTGTTACTAAAAAGATTTTGACGTATGATGGCAATTTTATGAGTTTACCCCCTGATCATTTTTTAGGGATACGCCCATGAAATCGGTAAAAATCGTAAATTTTCACTCTAGGCATACCCCAAAACTCTATTTTAGACATCCCCATTGCAAAAATTTACATTAAAAACCACTTTTAGGATTTTACCCCCTTATCATTTTTTTTAGGGTTACGCCCATGGAATCGATAAAAAGCGTTAATTTAGCACGCAGGCTTACCTAAAACTTTATTTTAGACATCCCCACACCAAAAATTTACTTAAAAATCACTTTGAAATTGTTACCCCTTACCATTTTTTTAGGGTTACGCCCATGGAATTGATAAAAAATTGAAATATAACTGCAAGGCATACCCCAAACATAATATTTGACACCCTACATATCAAACTCCATCAAAAAATCAACAAAAACTAGTAGTGGTATAGTGGTTTTTGAGCCGTTCATACTACGCAGATGCACGGTGCAGCACGTGCAATCGATAAAAAAATTGAAATATAACTGCAAGGCATACCCCAAACATAATATTTGACACCCCTACATATCAAACTCCATCAAAAAATCAACAAAAACTAGTAGTGGTATAGTGGTTTTTGAGCCGTTCATACTACGCAGATACGCGGTGCAGCACGTGCAATCGATAAAAAAAAATGAAATATAACCTCAAGGCATACCCCAAACATATTTTTGACACCCCTACATATCAAATTCCAAAAAAAACAACAACAAACTAGTAGTGGTAAGGGTTTTTGAGCCGTGCATACTACGCAGATGTACGGTGCAGCACGCGGTGCAGCACGTGCAATCGATAAAAAAAATGAAATATAACCTCAAGGCATACCCCAAACATATTTTTTGACACCCCTACATATCAAATTTCAACAAAAAAAAACAACAAATCGAGCCGTTCATACTACGCAGATGTACGGTGCAGCACGCGGTGCAGCACGTGCAATCGATAAAAAAATGAAATATAACCTCAAGGCATACCCCAAACATATTTTTTGACAACAACAAAAATAGTAGTAAGGAAGGGTGTTTTTGAGCCGTGCATACTACGCAGATGTATCGTGCTGTACAACGAGATTGTGCTGTACGATACCTGCACGAAATGTTCAAATCCTATGCTCAAAACACCCTTCCTTACTACTATTTTTGTTGTTGTTTTTTTGTTGAAATTTGATATGTAGGGGTGTCAAAAAATATGTTTGGGGTATGCCTTGAGGTTATATTTCATTTTTTTTATCGATTGCACGTGCTGCACCGCGTGCTGCACCGTACATCTGCGTAGTATGAACGGCTCAATTTGTTGTTTTTTTTGTTGAAATTTGATATGTAGGGGTGTCAAAAAATATGTTTGGGGTATGCCTTGAGGTTATATTTCATTTTTTTTATCGATTGCACGTGCTGCACCGCGTGCTGCACCGTACATCTGCGTAGTATGCACGGCTCAAAAACCCTTACCACTACTAGTTTGTTGTTGTTTTTTTTGTTGGAATTTTATATGTAGGGGTGTCAAAAAATATGTTTGGGGTATGCCTTGAGGTTATATTTCATTTTTTTTATCGATTGCACGTGCTGCGCCGCGTATCTGCGTAGTATGAACGGATCAAAAACCACTATACCACTACTAGTTTTTGTTGATTTTTTGATGGAGTTTGATATGTAGGGGTGTCAAATATTATGTTTGGGGTATGCCTTGCAGTTATATTTCAATTTTTTTATCGATTGCACGTGCTGCACCGTGCATCTGCGTAGTATGAACGGCTCAAAAACCACTATACCACTACTAGTTTTTGTTGATTTTTTGATGGAGTTTGATATGTAGGGGTGTCAAATATTATGTTTGGGGTATGCCTTGCAGTTATATTTCAATTTTTTTATCGATTGCACGTGCTGCGCCGTGCATCTGCGTAGTATGAACGGCTCAAAAACCACTATACCACTACTAGTTTTTGTTGATTTTTTTGATGGAGTTTGATATGTAGGGGTGTCAAATATTATGTTTGGGGTATGCCTTGCAGTTATATTTCAATTTTTTATCAATTCCATGGGCGTAACCCTAAAAAAATGGTAAGGGGGTAACAATTTCAAAAGTGATTTTTAAGTAAATTTTGGTGTGGGGATGTCTAAAATAAAGTTTTAGGTAAGCCTGCGTGCTAAATTAACGCTTTTTATCGATTCCATGGGCGTAACCCTAAAAAAAATGATAAGGGGGTAAAATCCTAAAAGTGGTTTTTAATGTAAATTTTTGCAATGGGGATGTCTAAAATAGAGTTTGGGGTATGCCTAGAGTGAAAATTTACGATTTTTACCGATTTCATGGGCGTATCCCTAAAAAATGATCAGGGGGTAAACTCATAAAATTGCCATCATACGTCAAAATCTTTTTAGTAACACATCCGGTATTGCCTCAGAGGTCAGTTCTATTTGGCTGCGTTACTTTCACACCCAAGCTCAAATAACGCGACAGGATTAGACAAACCCTTGTTAGTTAACAACAGAAATGACTTTGAAACGTTTATCGATAGATTAAATGAAAGTGATATATTAGGTTATACAGACAAAAATAGGGCGACAATCAAATACACCTTGGAAGCCTTAGTCAGTAGGTTTCTGCCCATGCCTCCTAGGTTTCTGACCTTGCCTCCTAGGTTTCTGCCCTTGCCTCTTAGGTTTCTGCCCTTGCCCATGACCTCTCGAACCACGGACTTAACAAACTACAAACTTAATAAACCACAAACTCACGAACAACGAACTTAACAAATCACGAACCACGGACTTACCGAACCCTCAACTCACGAACCGCGAACCACAACCCCACGAACCATGGACTTAACGAACCATCAACTAACGAACCACGAACCACAACCCCAAGAACCACGGACTTAACGAACCCTCAACTCACGAACCGCGAACCACAACCCCTACGAACCACGGACTTAACGAACCGTCAACTAACGAACCACGAACCACAACCCACGAACCACGGACTTAACGAACCATCAACTAACGAACCACGAACCACAACCCCACGAACCACGGACTTAACGAGCCCTCAACTCACGAACCGCGAACCACAACCCCTACGAACCATGGACTTAACGAACCATCAACTAACGAACCACGAAACACAACCCCACGAACCACGGACTTAACGAGCCCTCAACTCACGAACCGCGAACCACAACCACTACGAACCATGGACTTAACGAACCATCAACTAACGAACCACGAACCACAACCCCACGAACCACGGACTTAACGAACCATCAACTAACGAACCACAAACTCACGAACAACGAACTTAACAAACCCTCAACTCACGAACCGTGAACCACAACCCCTACGAACCATGGACTTAACGAACCACGGACTTAACGAACTACAAACTTAATAAACCACAACCCCTACGAACCACGGACTTAACGAACCATCGTTCTTTAACATTGCCTCCAGCGTTCTCTAACATGCCCTTGCTCGTTCTCTAACATTTTCATTAGTTGGGGTCTTTGTGTTGCCTTCTTAGTGAGATTCTCTACGTGTTTCTTCAGGCTCAATTGTCACTCTAGTTGTATTCCTAAAAAATCTACTTCCATACTGATACTAGTTAGACACATCGAACAGATAGTTACATCCAAAGTCCCGCCAAATCGCAAACATTGTTGTATCCAACTATTTATAACTGTCATGGAGCTCCTGGTATTGCAGCAGGGGTCAAAACGCGTTCAAGTAACCCGCCACTTGTATTATTTCCCTCACCATTGACCCGCTAGGTGGATTGTATCATGGGCCGAATCGATTTAAAGTAACCCATGCATCAGACTCGACAGCACTTCAAAACGAAAATGAGGTCAGTTATCACGATAACAGTAATCCTCTTCTCTGATTAGTTAATCCAGAGGTCAGTCATTTCGTTGATGGGTGTCCGATAGAAATCTTCTTCTCTGATTGGTTAACCTAGATGTTAGTCGAGGATGGAATAGTGTCGTCCAAATTTTATTTACCAGATTATATTTAAACTAGTCGGATGAGAGACTTCGTGTTATAAGCGCGCTTGATTCACGGACGTTTATTTTCATAGTACTGTTCAGTCTCGCGGTCTGTGTTGTAGTGGAATATTTTACGGTGTAAGTTGAATTTTTTTCTGTTTTTCTCTTAGCTCATAACGATGTGATAGGTTATCATTAAAGGAATTTCAGTTGTATTAATGGTGATGTGTATAAAGTACGTCTGTTAAGCCTTGTCGAGTGTATTATTCCTTCGTTTTTCATATGTTTATCTTATTGGTTCTTTAAAAAGTAGATATTTCAAGTCTTTTTGTAATTGATATTCAATGTTATTAATGTGTTACACTGGTGGTAAGGTAAAAATACGAATGAAGACGGAACGCTAGGCGAGGTAAAGAGAGAGAGACAGAGAGAGAGAGAGAGAGAGAGAGAGAGAGGAAGAAAGGTGGAATGGTAGGAGAGAAGTCTAGTAGGGGTTAGAAGAGCGAGAGAGAGAGAGAGAGAGAGAAGCCTATGAGAAAGAAGGCGAGATGCTATGTATTAATGGTGAGAATAATCAAGTGTTACAATAGGAGGGACGCTAAAAATATGAGGGAGGGCGGGGGAGCTAAAGGGAGAGGCGGAGGGTGGAGTGATAGGTTAGAAGTCTAAGAGAGGATAGGGAGAAAGCGAGAGAGAGAGAGAGAGAGAGAGAGAGAGAGAGAGAAGGAAGGAAGGCGCGATGATAGGGATAAATGGAGAGAATGAGTAAGTGTTTCAATGGCTGGAAATCTAGACTGGAATAGTAGAGAGAGAGAGAGAGTGAGAGAGAGAGAGAGAGAGAGAGAGAGAAAGAGAGAGAGAGAGAGATAGCGAACCACTAACACCGAGGAACATATTTACACTACCAGCTTAGACTAACCAGTAATCTCTAACTGTTTTACTCTTATGCTTCATTTATGGTACAACGTTAAGCAGATACCCAACAACTACATAGCTATAAATATTTTCTAACGTCTACCTGGCGCGATAGCGTCACACCGAATCGAACTAATCCCCGATCCGATAGCACGCTGTCCGAAAACACTCGAGATAATCCCCGAGGAGTCACCCGAAATGATAGGGATAAATGGAGAGAATGAGTAAGTGTTTCAATGGCGGGAAATCTAGACTGGAATAGTAGAGAGAGAGAGAGAGAGAGAGAGAGAGAGAGAGAAAGAGAGAGAGAGAAAGAGAGAAAGAGAGAGAGAGAGATAGCGAACCACTAACACCGAGGAACATATTTACACTACCAGCTTAGACTAACCAGTAATCTCTAACTGTTTTACTCTTATGCTTCATTTATGGTACAACGTTAAGCAGACACCCAACTACATAGCTATAAATATTTTCTAACGTCTACCTTGCGCGATAGCGTCACACCGAATCGAACTAATCCCCGAACCGATAGCACGCTGTCCGAAAACACTCGAGATAATCCCCAAGGGGTCACCCGCGATCCGCCCCGATGTCATGTATAATCTACTAACCTATCACTATCGATCAAGTACACCAAGCGCTCCAAAGTCAGCACACATCAGACATAAACAGGTCACTTCCGGGGTCACCGAGACTAGAGGTCAACACCTCGACACGAAATGTCACGGTTAACTCCCCCTGTCTCTCGTGTACATGTGGTGCGCTGCGCACCACACTATATATCTTTGTTAATTTACCACCTAAATGCGGGTCAAATGGACCCTTGTATACTACTTATGTAGGTAAAACCCCTAAGATAATAACAACAACAATAGTGAAAGCACTAAATATGGCTTCAGTTCTGATGCACGAGATCCACAGCACCGGCGAATCTATCTATCTATCTTTCGTTCGCTCGAAGTATTGTCTATATCAGCAATGTCGTTTCCTGTATGAATTTTACTGTCTTTTGTAATTCTTGCAGTGGCCCATATAGTTTTGTCTGTAGAGTTGTATCTATGGGCCAATGGATTTTCCTCAGTCTACTATATTCAGTACTATATTCTTGAAGTATGTGTTCAGCCTGTCCACATGTACAAGTAGTTGATGTGCCGATCCCGAATTTTGTATACATGTGACTATGGAGTCGATTGTGTCCTGTTCTTAGGCGTATAATGATAACTTGTTCATATCTATTCATATTATGAAAGGCATCCTGATTTGGGCTTGTGGTCCTCTGATTGATTTGATTATCTGTTTCTTATGATGGTATGTAACCGGTGTATCTAGTTGTGTGCCTGTTGAACCCTCCCCTGCCAACCGATCCGCTTTCTCATCTCCTGGCATTCCACAGTGAGACGGGATCCACCGCAGGGCAACCCTGTGGTGCCCGCAGAGCTCAGTCAACAAGGTCTGCAGATGTGGTAATCCACTGGACTGTAGTGCCTGGAGCACCGACCTTGCATCCGTCAAAAACACCACAGGCCGTGGGCCAAGATTACTGTTCAGCAGCTCCTCCATTGCCAACTCCATTGCTTGCATTTCTGCATCACAATTGTGACAACAGTTCCCTGTTGCCACCTTATCCACATCCCTAGTGTCACCTGGGTACTCCATATATGCACCCGCTCCCCATTCTTTACAGCCCGTAGACCACTCTGTTCCTCCCCGTCAACCACTCCCTTCACCTCTGTCCGCACCTGAACTAACAATCCCGATTCATCTGTCCAGGAAGTCTGTTCTGGTATGGGCAGCAGGGGGCTAACAACTCTTGGCATGTCTGGTGTCCATCCACCAACACGCCTGGCCTGGTGGATAAAACTGCCTCTCTTAAGTCGTCCCAATGCAAGATTTTGGAATCGGTCCTTCATTGGATGTCTCGGCATGCATACAACTTATTTTGCCCGTATCAGCACCTTTTTGTCCCTCCGTTCTCTCAGTGATGGTATCCTCCACAATTTCTCCATCTCCAATATTGGTGTTGATTTCATTGCTCTTGTGATGACCCTAAGTGCCTGGTTTTGTACTTTATCCAGTTCTTGCAATGTGGTGTTTGATGCTGAGCACCATGCGGATGATCCATATTCTAAATGTGGGCGTATACTCTGTTGGTAAACTTTACTGAGTATTTTCCCACTCGCACCCCATGTGGTTCCACACAACTTTCTTAGAATAGCCAATTTCCTCCTTACTTTTTGGGTTGCCTTATTTATCTGCTGTTTCCAAGATAGTTTGTTATCAAATGTAACTCCGAGATATGTAGCTTGTATGTCTTCTTTCACAGGCTCATTGTTTAAGTAGATGGCTCCTGCTTTTTGTTTTGGGGAGAGTGTGAAAAGTGTAGTACTGCATTTGTCTGTATTGATGCTGATACACCATCTATTTGTCCACGAATTCAGTGCATTCATAGCACATTTCATTCAGTAGCAATTTGGAGGCCACTGTTGCATACTCCTATGTGCACCACATTACCAAGTCATCTGCATACATTGCCACTTTGATGCCATGTGGTAGTTCAGTAACTAGGTCATTGATGTAGATCAGAAAAAGTGTTGGAGATAGTACCCCTCCCTGTGGAACGCCCTGGCAAGGCGCGGTGCCACTGAGTACGGGTTCGATCCCACTTCGGACCATATATTGTTCTTCGTTTTTTTCTATTGTTGTTTGTCTGTCAATTTTCCGAGTGCTAACACATACTTCTTTGTTCTATTATTCCTTGTGGAACGCCCTGGCGCAATAAGACCTTTTTTACTCTTAAGACCATCCAGTTGCACTCTGGCCCTCCTGTTATGCAGGTATGCTTTGACCCATTTGTACATCCTGCTATTTACTCCATAATTTCTCAGTTTCTTCAAAAGCCTTTCCTTCCATACCTTATCAAATGCTTTCTTTAGGTCTATCCATGCTGCTAGTACCAGTTTCTTTTCATGAAACGCATCTCCAATTTCCTGGGAAAGATAGGTTGCCTGATCTTCGGTAGAGTAACACTGTCTAAAGCCTGCTTGTTGTGGGACAAGGAGATTTTCACTTTCCATGTACCACTGCAGTCTGAGATTGATTATACGTTCCATTGTTTTACACAAACAGCTTGTAAAGCTGATTGGTCTACAGCTGGATGTCGTTGAACCATCTTTTCCTGGCTTTAGTAATGGTATCATAATTGCTTCTCTCCATGCCTGCGGCACTCTACCTGTGATCCAGCAAATGTTGTAGATCTGCAGTAGTTTTGCTTTAGCTGCAGTTCCCAAGTTCTTAATCATTTCATTGGACACTCCATCACTGCCTGGTGACTTTTTCATTTTTAATTTGGATATTGCCAGCTCTAGCTCTCTTTGTGTAATGGGTATTTCCATGACTTCATGTGTGGTCTCTTCTTGTCTTGCATTTTGTTGTTTTAAACGGGTCTCTTGTCGTTTTTCTAGGCTAATTTCAATATTATTGTCATTTGCAAAGGAGTCTGCAAAGTAATTTGCTGCATGTTTACCTGTTAGAATGTTTCCATCCTTCTTCAGTGTAATTTTGGTGTTCCTTTCTGTACCCTCATCATTCAGCTGTTTTACAATCTTCCACACTTTTCTTGTGTCTCGTTCAAGATTCAAGGACTCTGTTTTCTCTTTCCAGCTTCTCCGTCTGGCTTGTAGTTTAGCCCGTTGAAATTTGGCTTTAGCATGCTGGTAGTTGTTGTGGTGTTCCTGGCAAGGGTTATTTTCTGCTTGCTTTCGAGATGTTTCCATGTCATTGTGCAGTTGCTCTAGTTCACTACTCCAGTATGGTTTGTAGTGTTTCCGTGCCCCTCTAGGTATTGTTTCACTGGCAGCTTGTATTATTAGTCTACTGAATTCATCAACTATTTTATTGATGTCTCTGTCTGTATTTATATCTTTAGTCAGTACACTGGTGTAATGTTGATACATTTTCCAGTCTGCCTTTTTGTAATTCCATCTGGAGAGAGTGCTGCTCTGCCTGGCGGCCTCATTTTGCACCACTAAAAAGACAGGTCTGTGGTCGCTGCCTCCAAGTTGTTTCCCCACAATACGAGTGATATTCCAATCCAGGTCTGGTGAATGGAAAGCAAGGTCTGGTGTAGATGTGGTATGCCATGATCTGGAATAGAATGTTGGTGGATCTGTTGCCTGATTTAATAGTATAAGCCCATTGTCATCCTGCCAGTTTTCAAGCTCTTCACCTCTCTTGTCCATATGTTCATAGCCCCAGCTCTGTGAATGGCTGTTAAAGTCTCCACATACAATTATTCTTTCTTTTAATGTAATTGTGTCTAGTGCTAGTGGGCGGTCACTCGGACAGTAGTAGTTAAGTAGATGGAAGTCTGTATTTCCTGTCCTGAGGTGCAATATTTGATATTCCGTCCCATCCATATACACTTCAATCTGACATGCATTAATGTTGTTCCTTACAAGTGTCAGTATTCCGCCCTTTTGTCTGTTTTTTCTGTCAGATCGGTAGCACTGGTATCCCCTAATCTTCTTCCAATTGATTAAACAACTATTATTTACAATTAATATTCATGTACTTCTAAATATTTGTCAAACAATAATCGTTGTGAATTATTCGTTAAGCAAAACCAAATAAGATCGTGAGAACAATTCAAAAAGAAATATGAGAGGCCAGATACGGCTGTCATCTAAAAGCTTAATAGATTAAAGTGTCTCTATTATTGAGAAAGCCCGTGTGTTACCGGGGCCTCATTATGAGGGAGTAAAGAATAGTGACACTGTGACCTTCCAGGCATGTCGTAAGAGGCGACTAAGGAGGTTGATCGATGGCTTGACAAACTGTCATTGTAAAAAGTATTGTTATGGAAACAGCCATAGATTTTGAAATCAGTGATTTCTGCATTATGTGACATTTTGGCACGCAAGGTTTCTGTTTTTAAGATTGTGGTTCTGCCCTATGTGCCGTCTTCGGCTCGAAAGGACAATAGATAGATAGATTATTGTAAAAATATTCAGATAATACTTGCGCTGAGGACTGACTATCTTCGTTCGATACTGCGACTAGTTGGTTGGTTTAAGAAGACAGGCTGCGCAGAACGAATTAGCTAAGGGGGGAGGGAGATAACCACAATAGAATCATCTGGTCGGCTACGATTAAGCCAAATCCATCATCAAAGTACCATGAAAAAGGAAACAAGAACACCCAAAGTATAACGAGAGGGTCGGATACCTCCAATTATCGAGGAAAGATCAAGTCATCACATTTCGCCTACGCACTGGTCACAACAGAATGAAAAACCACATATTTACCAAACTCAATATAGGAACTACCAACCAGCCAGTGCAACTGTACCCTAGATAACATTACATCTAGACACGTTCTACAGGAATTGTCCCCAGCACACAGGTCTGACGAGGACAATGTGGCTTATATTCACCTCCCTGGAAGAGAAACTATACGGGGCAATCGAATCAATTAAACAGACAGCTGCCTTTATAAGAGAGTCCGGAGACCTAGCGTGAATGAGCCATGATCGCAGAAGAAGAAGACAGGCAAATGGATTACACAATAGTAAAAAAAAAAGTAAAGTATCCCCGTCACGCCAAGTGGAGTATAGGGAAATATGATGTTAGTGACCCTATATTTTACAGACCTTCAGCACATGATTTTTGGGTAATGTGGTCGGTATTACGCCCGTGCTGCTTTACTTTCCCAGAAAAAATCCGGTACCCATTTAAGGCTAGGTGAACCCGGAAGCCGTCAGTTGGGATCGAACCCTACCCCTTGTCCTTGGTAGTCCAGTTCACTAACCACTGAGCATTACACAATAGGTTTGGTGCAAAAAACCGTTATACAAGAGAAGAGATTTATTAAATTTCACATATCAAAGAAAAACAATCTATTAGATGAAATGCGCGTTGGAGTGGCCAGTAGTTAAGGTCAAGGCAAAGAAAATGCACATAAATGCATCAAAATATCCTGTGGCTGTCCCTTCCCTATTGCATTGTCTCCGTTGCTCATGTTTGAGCACATTATTATATACACATGATATGCTATGCACATCTCTCCTGTACTAGACTACATTGCATCACTTCGTCTGTCCCCAATATCTCTTACCCCACCCTACGACACCTCTATATTTCCTCCTCTCGTTGTACCCTATATTCGTATCGCCTGTTTCTTGCGCTATGTGCAGGTTTACTCTAGGAAGGTGAGGAAGGCCGCCTCGCATCGTGAGTTTCGATGCTTGAAGCGACACTATCCAGAAGTCTCCGAACATATCTGGATAGGCGGCCGAGCACATATGGCTGGAAACTCACGTGCTAAGACGCGGATTTAAATCTCGTACATTACCTTTACCTTTACCAACAACTGAGCGATCGCTGCTCCACTTGTGTTATTATACCCCTTGTTAGATGCAAAAATTATTGAACTAATCAAGGGCACACAAAAAGTTAGACCTAGAAGACGATAGGTTAAAGAGCATATATCACAATGGGTACAATGCCATCGATGCACTAGGACTAGCATTGATTTGAACACTTCAGTCTTCTCTATACGCTTAATACTACTAATAGCATCTGAGGCATTTGAAGTTACAGCATATATAAGCAATTATTGTGACGATATTATATTTTTAGATTGTAAACAAAATAATGGAGATATATTTAACAGTCTTCATCATATATTCTACCAATCAACACCTGATCAGAATAAAAACACAACATGATCCAATCTGCAGACACTGCCGTCAACAATCTGAGACAGTAGATCACCTGCTACTACACTGTCCCCATTTACAAAACCAATGGAGCATGTTACTCCCACTACTTCCATCCATCAATAGCACATTGTACTCTGCAGCTGTACAACTGAGAAGGACCTGCGCCTTCATGTGAGAGGCATTAAGCTGTAAAGAGCTCATAGCTCACGGCTAACAAGGGAATTAAGTCAAGTCAAGCCATCATATATTTGACATTACAATGAAACTGATTCCATTGATGATATTGAGAGAGTGAGAAGTCTAAAGGTGGAAAACGGATCTTGTCGAGTGTGTAGTGGGAAAAGCAGATGTATCTATAATCTACACGTTACAGGAACAATCAGTCTGTATACGCTTCGAAAATGCTGGAACTGGCGGTGGTGCAGGTATGGGGATTCCCCGACTGCAGTGAAATTGATTCCATGAATGAAATATGTTGTTGTTGTTGTTGTTGTTGTTGTTGTTGTTGTTGTTGTTGTATAATAGAATATTTAACATTACAATATTTGGAATAGTTACAGCTTTGTATTTAAATTTGGTTTATCCTTGTTTTCGGCCATAACTTGAAAATGTCAATTTCCAGTAATTCTAGTTTTCAAAAGCGTAAAACTCATACTTCAAATGCTTATATATTATACTTCAGATACTTAAAACTCATACTTCAAATGCTTATATATCATACTTCGGATACTTAAAACTCATATTCAAATGCTTATATCTCATACATCAAATGCTTATATCTCATACTTCAGATACTTAAAACTGATATTCAAATGCTTATATCTCATACTTCAGATACTTAAAACTCATACTTCAAATGTTTATATCTCATATTTCAGATACTTAAAACTCATATTCAAATGCTTATATCTCATACTTCAGATACTTAAAAAAAGATTTGGTACAGCTGAATGGAGCTTACAATTTTAAACTCCGTCCTTAAAGTCGGTTTATTTCAAATGCTAACGATTTTCTACCCCCACGTATGTTTCTTTACAAATTTAGTGTCTGTATTGTGCATGTGAACAAAAACACGAAGCATCAACACTTTTATGCCAGACATCTAAGCTCTAAGAGTGTTATACTAGGCAGTACATGCAGCAGAGGTTGGACACCGATGTAGACTAGAGGTTAATTTGGGTCATTTTTTAACGTAAATCTATATCTATGGTCTCTTCACAAATTCACTATTCAAAATTAATTTTCTATAAAAACTGATTGGTGTATTGCTGTGTAATCTTCCATCAGTCTTAGATTCTCCTCAACTTTTTAACAATATATTTTTTATTTCGTTTAAAAGTGATTATGTGTAGGATTTCGCTTATATCATCATCATCATCAAATACCGTATAGCTTTTATAGGTTAAGTAAAAAACAGAAAAGGCTCTAAAGTTAGGCAATTAAATGTTTTACAGTCAGTCCCCTTATCCGTTCAAGAAAGTCCGCGGTTTCAAATTTTAATTAAGTGGGAAAATAAAAAGGAAAATTTCAAAGCCCACGGGTTTTCCGAGTTGAGCACAGTTAAATGGTGTCAATACTTAGAGTAAAGGCTTATAATAAAACATAGTTTATTTTTCTAAAGTGCTAAAATAGTGAGCTAGCTGAATTTTCTAAATCATAAATAATTTAAAGTGTAAATTCATCACTGTGGAAAAGGTAACTTTAATATTGTACAGATACTTTTACAGGGTTGCTAAGAGGGGTCGATTATATCTCAAAATCCAGGAACTAGAGAAGTGCGTTGAGTATAGATAGAGAATCTTTAATCCTGTGGATAAGACGGGACTTTGAATCTAAAAAAAGATACCATTAATTAAAGAAGAAAAATAAAAGTGAATTATTTTGACAAAGATGTTATTAGACGTGAGGTTTTGAAAATGTTTCAAGCGAAGCAACTTATTTCTCTCCACAAACCGGAAGTTAAATAACAACCGGAAAGTAAGATTAAACTTTAAAAAAATCAACTCTGTGGAAAGTTGTAGGAAGCGTTAGTTTCAATTTTCGAAAATCTGCGGGCGGTGGGAACATTGTGAATAGTCACGATTGATTCGCTCTGGGAATAAATATCTGAGGGAGATGGATGGAAGGCTAGACATCGTATATTTGGATGAAACGTTTGTTACTTCTCACCATATCTTTGAGAAAAAATTACATTCACTTGACAGAGAACAGAACAGGAAAATAGCAGCAAAGAACAGCACATTATAGTAGCACATGCTGGCAGCAGAGAGAATGGACTTGTCAATTAAGCCGAAGTTCTTGTTTCAAGCAAAGTCTACAGACGGTAGGGGATTTCATAGAGCGCTATTTTGCACACCCTGGATAAATCGTCATGCTTGGTAATTGACAATGCATCCTATCATAATGTTGTAGAGCAACAAGACAAAGTTTCAACTTTATCAAGCTCAAAAGATCAAATCAGCTCGTGACTTGCAAAGGGAAATATTCCATTCCATGACAACCAGTAGGGTTGTTGCAGCTTGTGAAACAAAGGAAGAAGCCAAAGATGTTTTTGATTGGCAAAATAATTATTACAGAGCATTGCCACACTTCTCTTCGGCTTCCACCTTACCATTCGCACCTTATTTCTCTAGAGCCTGTGTGAGCCAAAGTCGCACCTTATTCCGCTAAAGCCTGCGTTAGCCAAAGTCGCACCTTATTCCGCTAGAGCTTGCGTTAACCAAAGTCGCACCTTATTCCGCTAGAGCTTGCGTCAACCAAAGTCGCACCTTATTCCGCTAGAGCTTGCGTCAACCAAAGTCGCACCTTATTCCGCTAGAGCCTACGTTAATCAAAGTCACACCTTATTCCGCTAGAGCTGCGTTAACCAAAGTCGCACCTTATTCCGCTAGAGCTGCGTTAGCCAAAGTCGCACCTTATTCTGCTAGAGCTTGCGTCAACCAAAGTCGCACCTTATTCCGCTAGAGCTTGCGTTAACCAAAGTCGCACCTTATTCCGCTAGAGCTTGCGTCAACCAAAGTCGCACCTTATTCCGCTAGAGCTTGCGTTAACCAAAGTCGCACCTTATTCCGCTAGAGCTTGCGTTAACCAAAGTCGCACCTTATTCCGCTAGAGATTGCGTCAACCAAAGTCGCACCTTATTCCGCTAGAGCCTACGTTAACCAAAGTCGCATCTTATTCCACTAGAGCTGCGTTAGCCAAAGTCGCACCTTATTCTGCTAGAGCTTGCGTTAACCAAAGTCGCACCTTATTCCGCTAGAGCTTGCGTTAACCAAAGTCGCACCTTATTCCGCTAGAGCTTGCGTTAACCAAAGTCACACCTTATTCCGCTAGAGCCTACGTTAATCAAAGTCACACCTTATTTCGCTAGAGCTTGCGTTAACCAAAGTCGCACCTTATTCCGCTAGAGCTGCGTTAGCCAAAGTCGCACCTTATTCTGCTAGAGCTTGCGTCAACCAAAGTCGCACCTTATTCCGCTAGAGCTTGCGTTAACCAAAGTCGCACCTTATTCCGCTAGAGCTTGCGTCAACCAAAGTCGCACCTTATTCCGCTAGAGCTTGCGTTAATCAAAGTCGCACCTTATTCCGCTACAGCTGCGTTAGCCAAAGACCGCACCGTATTCCGCTAGAGCTTGCGTTAACCAAAGTCGCACCTTATTCCGCTAGAGCTGCGTTAGCCAAAGTCGCACCTTATTCCGCTAGAGCCTGCGTTAACCAAAGTCGCACCTTATTCCGCTAGAGCTCGCGTTAACCAAAGTCGTACCTTATTCCGCTAGAGCTTGCGTTAACCAAAGTGGCACCTTATTCCGCTAGAGCTTGCGTTAACCAAAGTCACACCTTATTCCGCTAGAGCCTACGTTAATCAAAGTCACACCTTATTTCGCTAGAGCTTGCGTTAACCAAAGTCGCACCTTATTCCGCTAGAGCTGCGTTAGCCAAAGTCGCACCTTATTCCGCTAGAGCTTGCGTTAACCAAAGTCGCACCTTATTCCGCTAGAGCTGCGTTAGCCAAAGTCGCACCTTATTCCACTAGAGCTTGCGTTAACCAAAGTCGCACCTTATTCCACTAGAGCCTGCGTTAACCAAAGTCGCACCTTATTTCGCTAGAGCTGCGTTAGCCAAAGTCGCACCTTATTCCGCTAGAGCTTGCGTTAACCAAAGTCGCACCTTATTTCTCTATAGCCTGCGTTAGCCAAAGTCGCACCTTATTCCGCTAGAGCTTGCGTTAACCAAAGTCGCACCTTATTCCGCTAGAGCTGCGTTAGCCAAAGTCGCACCTTATTCCGCTAGAGCTTGCGTTAACCAAAGTCGCACCTTATTCCGCTAGAGCTTGCGTTAACCAAAGTCGCACCTTATTCCGCTAGAGCCTGCGTTAACCAAAGTCGCACCTTATGCCGCTAGAGCTGCGTTAGCCAAAGTCGCGCCTTATTCCGCTAAAGCCTGCGTGAGCCAAAGTCAAAGGGCAAGAAGCAGCGCAGAATACCACGTTTAAAATATGAGATGTTATAAAACGTGGCACGTGATGTTCTTTTGCGAACAGACATTGCGCACTAGAAGAAATGTCAAGACCAAGTATTCCGGGAAGAAGAATGTCACTGGCAGCGAGATTGTTTCCATTTTCTCCATCGAGTAACAGTTGTGAACCTCAGAGATTCCTCACATTATGAATGAAGTAGACCACCGGCAAATCTTTTTCGATGATACCACAACCTATTGTATCATACCAATATCGTTTTTGGAAAAGCCATCGGTTTCCCATATTAATGGAAAAGATCCTAAGCAGTGTTGACATAAAAAAGTACAGATTGAACAAAATACTCTGTTCTGATGAGGGAAAATCCTGTGTGAAACTGAAACATTGCGTCCTTCTCTATGCAGTATATTTACGTCTTCGAATTACCAATTACCATGACATTATATTGTTTGATGCGTAATACTTCAAAATATAATTCTTCTTGCACAGTATATATTGAACAAAATGTGGAGTACCATTAATGTGACGGTAATGAAGGGGAACAAGAAGGGAAAGACGATGAACAAAATGTGGAGTACCATTAATGTGACGGTAATGAAGGGGAACAAGAGGGGAAAGACGATGAACAAAATGTGGAGTACCATTAATGTGACGGTAATGACGGGGAACAAGAGGGGAAATACGATGAACAAAATGTGGAGTACCATTAATGTGACGGTAATGACGGGGAACAAGAGGGGAAATACGCTGAACAAAATGTGGAGTACCATTAATGTGACGGTAATGACGGGGAACAAGAGGGGAAATACGATGAACAAAATGTGGAGTACCATTAATGTGACGGTAATGACGGGGAACAAGAGGGGAAAGACGATGAACAAAATGGTAAAGATGCTGGACAAGATGGGAAGGCGATGAAAACATGAATGGAAAGACAATTAATAAGATGGGAAACCGGTGAGCAAGGGTGAAAAAATAATAATGAACCAGATTGGAGAGGCGGTAAACACTATTGGGATGGCGAAGAGAAGGCGATGAAAAAGGATGTAACGCATCAACACAAATAATAAGAGCGATGAACAAGATTAAAGACAATGTGCAGGAGATGGTAACAGAACGAAAAGATGACAAGCAAGATGGAGAAGACAGGGTCCAAGATCAGAAGACGATGAACAAGATAGAGAAGACAGGGTCCAAGATCAGAAACGATGAACAAGATGGAGAAGACAGGGTCCAAGATCAGAAGACGATGAACAAGATGGAGATAACTGAACAAAATAATTAAAAAAAACCATGAGCAGGATTGAGAAGGCGATGATCAAGATTGGAAGATGATGAACAAGATGGAGAGAAAGCGATAAAAAAGATGATAAGACAATGAGTTATTGAACGACGAATAATATAAAGACTGTGAACAAGATATGAAGATCTTGAACAACATTGATAAAACAGTTTTAAAAAAAAAAAACACGAGGAGACGATGAACAAAACGGAAACGATTGTGAACAAGAGTGAGAAGACGATTAACAAGATAGAAGTTTCTAAGTTTTAAATATATGGAGACGGTTATTAAGTCAACTAATAATACTGAGAATAAGATTAGAAACCAGATGGATAATACTTGTATTATGACCACGAATGAAACAAAATGAATAACATGGAGGAAAATTTTTATTCTGAGTTTTTTTCCCCTATTTTTCGTCTTTTCAGTTTCCTCTTTTTCACATTATTTAATTTTGTAATTATTATCGCAATCATTCTTTTTCTATTTGTATTCTTTTTATAATCTTTCTTTTTCACGTTATTTCATTCCTTGGGTGTTGTCTCCACATCGAAGCTTGGCTGCCATGGAACGCTTTTACTCTGTCTCTTGCCTTGATATTGCACGGTGTTATATGTGAACCTATTCAACATTTAACGTTGTATACTTTAGTCTTGATCTGCCTCGTCTACATTGTACTTTCCTCTCAAAGATGACTATTCGTAGGGCATTGTGTCTCTTCACATGTCATAACAATTTTATTTGTCTTTTTCGAATTGTGTTAAGTAGTTAATTTTTCATTTTCAGCTGTTTCAAAATTTCCTTATTTTTGTCTTCTTTTCCCTCCACCAAATTCTCTCCACTTAAAAAAAAAAAAAATCCACATTTTAAAGGTTTGAATTTTCTGCTCTGTTTTTTTTAATTTATTTAATGTCCTTGTTTTTGCACATACAGGAATATTCGTAGTTTTATTTCTCGTATTATTTTTTTTTTATAATATATTTTATTTTCACATATTTAAACTTTGCTTTATTCTACTTTTTCTTCTTCTTTCCTTTCTCATCTGCCTTTCAGCGTCGAGTGGAGATATAATTTGCGGTCTTTTGCTCTTCTGTTCGCCTCTGCTACTGTTATGTTTCCTAATGCTTCTAATATTCCATCGACCTATCTTTTTCGTGGTCGACCCTTGGGTCTGGTGTTCTCACAACGTTTGTTGAAGGCTTGTTGTGTTGTGTTTTGTTCTTTCTGTCTTGTCCCGTGGCCAAACCATTTTATCTGTTGTTTCCTTATATATTCTATGGCGGGGGCTTTTCCTAGCTTTTTCTTAGTTCTTCATTTCTGATCTTATCTCTCAGACTGTTTCGTATCATTCGTGTAACACATTTAATCTCTGTAGAGGTTATTTATCTTATTGTTCTTGCATCTAGTGTCCAGGTCTGGCATTGGCACAACCGATTACAATTGGTACAACAACGTTGGGATGAAGATTGTATTGTATAGTGCTCGTTTTGTCTCCAGAGTTATTTCCTTGTTGGACAATAGTGGTGATAACTGTCCGATGATTTGACAAGCTTTGTTGCATTTTGATTCTATCTCTGCTGTTTGAGAATTATCGTTTGTCATTAGACTTCCTAGGTATTTGAATTCCTCTCCTTCTTTTAGTTGTCTGCCTTCTATAGTTATGTTGATGTTCTGTTTATTTTTGGCGACATTCATGACTTCTGTTTTGTTGATGTTGATTTTCATGTTGTATTTTGTGCCTGAAATGTTGACTTTGTTAAAGTGTTCTTGTAGGTCTTCTATTGTTTTATGTATTAGTGCCTGGTCGTCTGCAAATAAAAGCTCGTTGATCTCCTCTGTCTCTGATGGGTTGGCTAGCTTACATATATGGTCCATGTATGTAATAAACAGTAGGGGGGATAGTACGCACCCCTGTCTTACACCTGCTCTAACTTCGAAGTGGTCTGTGTAGCCTGCTGCTGTTCTGACCCTGCAGCTGCTGTTGATGTAGAGACTTTTAATAAGGTTGGTTAGATGTTGGCTTACTCCGTATGTTGTATCTCCCACAGTTGTTATCTGTTTACTCTGTCGAATGCTTTTTCCTGGTCAATGAAGGCTATGTATAAGTTTTGATTGTGTTCTGTCGTTTGTTCTGCAAGCTGTTTTAGTGTGAATAGTGCGTCGGTACATCCTCTGTTTTTTCGGAACCCCATTTGAGAATCGCTACTGACATTTTGCTTTATTGTCATTCCTATTTTCTTGTGTTTCTTTCTCTCTTACATTTTCCATCACTTGTAACATATCTGTTATAGTTATATTATTGAACTCTTTCTAGATTATTGAGTTATTGAGTTATTCTTTCTAGGTTCTTGCCATCTACGAGGATGTCCATATTTAGGTTTTCTGTGTTATCTCTCTTTATAATAATTATTTTTGTCATTTTAATAATTATATCCAAACCATATTTTTTGTCTGTTTTGCTTTTTCACGTTACATATTTATGTTAGATTTACCGTGTTACTTATTTTCGTCTATTTGTTTTCATTAGCGTTTAACATTTAACATTTAACATTTAATGAACGAATATTCATTGGGTGCCGCATCCACATCGAAGGGAGGCTACCATGGAGGATCATTTTACTCTGTCTCTTATCTTGATGGTGAACGTTATCATAGGTTCACATGTCCACCTGTTGATGTTATTTGTCCACTTTAATTTTCCTCTGGACCTTCCTCGTCTGTCTTGTACCTTCCCTTCCAAGATGACTTTAGAAGTCTCTTCACATGTCCAACAAATTTCTGTTGTCTTTTTCGAATTGTGTTAAGTATTTATTTTTTGTAATTTTCAGCTGATTCAGAACTTCCTTGTTTGTCTTCTTTTCCTTCCACCCAATTTCCCCCATTTTGCTACAGATCCACATTTCAAAGGCTTCAATTTTCTTCTCTGTTTTCTTTTTTAATTTCCATATCTCTGCACCATACAAGAATGTTGAGTAAAAATTAAAACACTGCATTCTTTTAATGTTACATGTCTCTATACTATTGTTCCGTCTCCATTTTACTTTCTCTATTTTTAATATATTTTGCGTTCTATTTACATTATTCTTATATTAATCATCGTTCTTGTCACATTATTTTTTTTTTAATTTGTCTATTTTACCGTACTTGGGCACAATAATATCATCAGTTAGAAGATGAAAAACACAATAGCTCAGGCCAAAATAGCATTTCAGAAAATTAAAAACAACTAATCTATGTCAATGGAAGTAAGAAAGAGAGTTCATCAGTGCTATGTAGACCCAATTCTGACTTATGGAAACGAATCAAGGACAGTAATCAAGACATGAAGAGACGATTAGAGGCTGCAGAGATGGAATTTCTCAGAAGAATGTTGAAAGTTCCCTGGACAGCTAGAAAGATCAACGTAGAAAGTCTCAAAAAGGCCAACACAAAAAGGAAACTCCTAAGAAACATCATGAAGAAACAATCAGTATTTTTCTAGCACATCATGAGAAAAGGAAAGTTGGAATACACGGTTACAACTAGCAAAATACATGGAAAGAAGGATCGTGGACGACAAAGAGAGAAAATACTAGATAGCTTGGTGTTATGGCATGGAAAACAGTCAAAACCCCCAACCTGGAGGACCAGTGTGTCTTTCCTTGTCCTTTGACCAGTCCGGCTTGAGCGACCCTGTTGGTAGCTGTGCTGCCGCTGACATAGTTCTCGGGATTATTGAAACTCTCAAACCCCACTTCATGTTTGGTTGAAACGCTACGGATTTGGTGGGGGGGGGGGGGTAATTTTCATATCTCGTATAGTTTATTACTTTCAATTATGATTTAACCGAGGCGTCTTTTTCATATATTCGGTTGCGATAGTGTGTATCAGAAAATAAACAACATGTAGGTGTTAGCTTGAGAAAGTAATCACTCATATCCCTGACTCCCTATTATATTTTAAAATGTAATCGTTGTACTTATTTTTGTGTACTGGTAAAGTAAGTAAAGTACCCCCTTCACGCCAAGTGGTGTATAGGGAAATATGGTGTTAGTGACCCTATATTTTACAGACCTTCAGCACATGATTTTTGGGGTAATGTGGTCAGTATTACGCCCGTGCTGCTTTACTTTCCCAGAAAAAAAAATCCGGTACCCATTTAAGGCTGGGTGAACACGGAAGCCGTCGGTTGGGATCGAACCCTACCCCTTGTCCTGTGGTAGTCCAGTTCACTAACCACTGAGCTATCGCGGCTCCCTTTTGTTTGTGTACTGGTACTACAATATATTCGTAGAAACACCAACAATCTACGAGCTACGTGACATCGATGACATTCTTATTTAGAATTACATAAAAATACAATAATATTGTTACTGTGATAATAGGAATTGTACGTTTGCATTTTATTCCATCAGTCTATGAGACTTCATCTATCAACGTCCTTTAACGTGTGCAACGTGCAAGAAGGATCACCACATTTATCGTCGTCTAAAGCTAAAAAGACCAATGAGGAAGTTCTCAAAGAGGCCAACACAAAAAGGGAGCTCTTATAAAACATCAGAAACAAACTATCTATATTTTTCGGGCACATCATGAGAAGAGGAAAGTCGGAATACTTGGTTACAACTGGAAAAATAAAAGGAAAGAGAGATCGCGGACGACAAAGAGAAAAAATACTGGATAGCTTGGTGTCATGGCATGGAAAACAGTCAACAACAGAACTGATACAATGCACTGTGGATAGAAGATTGTGGAGGGACATGATCACCTACGCCAACCGGTATGGCACATGATGATGACAGCAGAAAAATAAACACAAACTCAGAAGATGAGCTCTCCTTAAAAATGATTGTCTCCTCGAGGAAGGGAACTTTCTGATGAACAAACTAACGATTTCTCCTTAACTTACGATATCTTGACGATAACGTGTCACTTCTTTTGTTAAATCAACATATGACTAATCTATAATTATTTGTATTAAAACTTCTCAGACCACAAAATATTTAACAAAATGCTGGCCCACAATGCAGTGAACGTGATTTCGGTTTCTGCCTGAGCTTTTCACTCCATGATACCAATTTCAAAGAGTTTGGAAATGTCTTGAGCGAGCCCCAAATCAGACAGTTCGAACTAGCTAAAATTGTAAGATGTCCACAGCTCTTATTTAACAATCAAAATGAACTTCTATCAAATATAACCTGTTTTAACAAGATTACGGCATGAAGATAAGCAACAAAAGGCAGAGATAATTTCAAAAAGTTGAAATCAACGAAAACGTTATCAAACTAACAAGTACCTAATCAGTATCTTCATCAACCATGATAAACTATAATACTAGATCATTATGTGTCAACTCCACATCGGAAGCCTGTTACATAGGATCACCATTTCACATTGTCTGTTGCCTTGATGGTTAACGCTGCTATAGTTTCTCTTGTCCACCGCTTAATGCTTTCAGCCCACTAAGTCTTTGTCTGCCTTTATTCTCAGTCCAGTTTTGTGTCTCATTAAGAGTCCAATATATATATATATATATATATATATATATATATATATATATATAATGTATCTCTTTCTTGTTTGAGTTGTGTTAAATGTTATTTCTTCATTTTTAGGTTCTTTAAAAAAAAATAGTTTTCTTCTCTGTCCATCCAAACCTTTCACTTCTATAAATCATCCAGGACTTCCTTTTTCTGTTCTCTTTTTGTATTTATTGCCCATGTTTCTGCACAATACACGAGTGTTGATTACACTATATCACTTTATCATTCTCGGTTTTAGTTCTGATGTTATTTTCTTTTATGTGAGTATATACTTACATGTTGTCAACATGCTTTTTTTGCCATCCTTATACTTTTGTTCATTTCTGCCTTGCGTTCTCCGTCACTCGTTACTGCAGGTCAAAGACATCTTATATTTTTTAAAACTTTCTATAGGTTCTTTCCATCTAGCTTATTATGTATTTGTTGGTTCTGTATGAAATTTGTGTACATTATCATAGTTTTAGTCATATTAATATCTATATCCAATCTCTATTCTCCGCTTCTCTTTTTTTTTTTGTATGTTAAACTAGTTGTAGTTCTTCCGGACTTTTTATCCGTAATTTTCATAAAGCTTTCAAGATTTGTTTCATGTATAAAATGAACAAATAAAGAGATACATTGCAGCCTCTCTGGTCCCTCTTTTTAAAATATTAAGTGTGTGCGTGTGTATGTATGTGTGTTTATGTGATTGTATATATAAGTATATATATATTTGTGTATATATATATATATATATATGTATATATGTGTATGTATAAATAATATATTTGTGTGGGTGTGGATATGTGTATTTATACACTGGATGTTTATAGTTCCGATCTTCCCTTTATTGTGCACTCTTCCTACTTCTTTGACTGCCCATGGTATTCTCTGCTCCCCTCTGCTACAACACACTTCGACAATTATGTGGCCTCTTATGTTTATCCAGTCTGCGCTGGTCTATTTTCTCATTCATGGTAACACCATTGATACCTGTATCATCCGGTACCTTACCTTAGTCGTACATCCTTAGGGAACTCCATGATTAAATATGTTACTCATTGACGTGTTTTATAGTGACCCATTTACTCTTCTTTGGGAGCCGCGATAGCTTAGTGGTTAGTGAACTGGACTCATCATCATCATGTACCCTGCCGGTTGGCGTAGGCGATCATGTCCCTCCACAATCTTCTATCCACAGTGCATCGTATCAGTTCTGTTGTTGACTGTTTT
>JAVIAB010000076.1:0-208097 GCA_032433765.1 Megaustenia siamemsis | reverse complement strand
CCTGATCGAAGAGAGAGAGAGAGAGAGAGAGAGAGAGGATATAGAAGTGATAGACCATTCCTAGAGTATGGTAATGTAGTAATTGACAACAGAGTGGGTAGAAATTGTTGTATATTCATGAAAAATATGTGATCATGCACTGCGCCCAAAACGACGTCCACTGCGATTTTTCGTAAATATCTGACGTCATTGAGGGTGGTTTGATGCGTCCGCCGCTGCAGGATTTCTCTGTAGTCATTAGGGACATAAGTTGTGTAATATTCGGTGTCTGGTCTCGGTGTGTTCGTCACGTGGCTGTTTATCAGTGTGTCTGTTGTCTGTTTCTAAATGATCCCGTTGTTCGTGCTCTCGGTGGTGTTTTGATGATGGTTCGTTCGTTATGATGTCTGTTCCTCGTTGTCCGTTGTTCGTGCTTAGGTGGTGTAAAGCTGATGGTTCGTTCGTTATGATGTCTGTTCCTTGTTGTCCGTTGTTCGTGCTTAGGTGGTGTAAAGATGATGGTTCGTTCGTTATGATGTCTGTTCCTTGTTGTCCGTTGTTCGTGCTTAGGTAGTGTAAAGATGATGGTTCGTTCGTTATGATGTCTGTTCCTTGTTGTCCGTTGTTCGTGCTTAGGTGGTGTAAAGATGATGGTTCGTTCGTTATGATGTCTGTTCCTTGTTGTCCGTTGTTCGTGCTTAGTGGTGTAAAGATGATGGTTCGTTCGTTATGATGTCTGTTCCTTGTTGTCCGTTGTTCGTGCTTAGCTGGTGTAAAGATGATGGTTCGTTCGTTATGATGTATGTTCCTCGTTGTCCGTTGTTTTCAACGTGGTTTTTTTTTTCTGTTAGATTGAGTACTGATTTATTGTTCTCTCATTCCTTAAGTGCTAGGACACACACACATGCACACACACATACGCACCAACACACACACAACACGCACCAACACACACACACGCACCAACACAGATTATTAAGACAAAACATAATAAGTGTAAGGAAAAATTAGTGAACAGAAAATGATACCAAAATAAGGATATCGAAAGCAAGAGGAGCTTTTGTTGCAGTGGGAAACATATGGAAGCTCAAAGAATTTAGGTTAAATACAAAAATAAACATTTTCAACTCAAATGTTAAGTCGGTCATATTATATGGCTGTGAAACATGGAGAACAACAAAATTGACAATCATGAAGATACAGACTTTCATTAATGGATGTTTACGCAGAATAAAAGGATGGAAATGGCAGGACAAAATCACTAACATAGAATTTTGGAAATGTACCAGCCAAATACCAGTGGATAAAGAGATACAGCGAAGAAGATGGCGCTGGATAGGACACACATTGCGGAAGCCAAATGAGAGTATTACACAACAGGCCCTTTGTTGGAATCCCCAGAAAAAAAGCCAAAGAGGAAGACAAAGGAATACTTGGAGAAGACAGATGGAAGCACAGATGAAGATTTTTTGGGGAACGCATGAAATGATCTTTAAAGAATGGCAAGAAACAGAACGACTTGGAAAGTGTTTGTTGAAGGCCTATGCTCCACAGGGAGCTGAAAGTGTTTGTTAAAGACCTATGCTCCACAGGGAGCTGAAAGTGTTTGTTGAAGACCTATGCTCCACAGAGAGCTAAAAGTGTCTGTTGAAGACCTATGCTCCACAGGGACCTGAAAGTGCTTGTTGAAGACCTATGCTCCACAGGGAGCTGAAAGTGTTTGTTGAAGACCTATGCTCCACAGGGAGCTGAAAGTGTTTGTTGTAGACCTATGCTCCACAGGGAGCTGAAAGTGTTTGTTGAAGACCTATGCTGCACAGGGAGCTGGAAGTGCTTGTTGAAGACCTATGCTCCACATGGAGCTGAAAGTGTTTGTTGAAGACCTATGCTCCACAGGGCTGAAAGTGCTTGTTGAAGACCTATGCTCCACAGGGAGCTGAAAGTGTTTGTTGAAGACCTATGCTCCACAGGGAGCTGAAAGTGTTTGTTGCAGACCTATGCTCCACAGGGAGCTGAGACCTATGCTCCACAGGGAGCTGAGACCTATGCTCCACAGGGAGCTGAGACCTATGCTCCACATGAAGCTGAGACCTATGCTCCACAGGGAGCTGAAAGGTAGAAGTGTACAATTTATTTTTATTCAAAACAACTATGGTGTATCATCATCATCATCAAGTAACGGGCCTGCTGGCGTAGGTGATCATGTCTCTCCACAGCTTTCGATCTCGACAGTTATTTATCTTTTCTGTTGTTGACCTTCTGCCATGCTATTCTCTTAAGCTGTCTGGTATTTTTTCTCTTTGCTTCCCTCTATCTCTTCGTCCCTCAATTTTCCCAGTTGTTACAATATATTTCAGCTGTTGTCTTCTCCTTACATGGCCAAAAAATGATGTTGTTTTCTTCCTAATATTGGAAATTAGCTCTTTTTGCTTTGCCCTCTTTCAGAACACGTTCAACAAACTCAAAATAGAAACTACCAGTCTATGCCACTCTACCCTGGAAAAGATGACAACAAAACATGTTCTACAGGATTGCCCCCAGTACACAGACCTGAGAAGGATAATGTGGTCCACACCCACCTCCCTGGAAGAGAAACTCTACGGGACAACCAAATCACAGCTGCCTTCATAAGAGAGTCCGGAGTCCTAGACTGAATGAGCCATGATAGCAGAAGGAGAAGAATAAGTAGTAGAGGAAGAGGAAGAAGTGGACTATTTCAGTCGATCAGAGATGATTTCTTATAATCCAAGATTATTTCTTCAATTCCTAAAATATTATTTTATAGATTATTTCTTGAAATCAGAGATTATTTAATGTGGTCCAAAAATATTTCTGTCAAAATCAGATTGTATCGTCTAAAGTTTGATTATTTCTTCCAATGAGAAACTTCTTTTGATATCGTTTCTTTTCTTATCTGAGATTGTTCTTATTAGTTCTATAGTGATTCTTTCAACGTGTGATTATACAATCTAGCGAGAGATTGTTCTTATTAGTTCTATAGTGATTCTTTCAACGTGTGATTATACAATCTAGCGAGAGATTGTTCTTATTAGTTCTATAGTAATTCTTTCAACGTGTGATTATACAATCTAGCGAGAGATTGTTCTTACTAGTTCTATAGTGATTCTTTCAACATGTGATTATACAATCTAGCGAGAGATTGTTCTTACTAGTTCTATAGTGATTCTTTCAACATGTGATTATACAATCTAGCGAGAGATTGTTCTTACTAGTTCTATAGTGATTCTTTCAGCATGTGATTATACAATCTAGCGAGAGATTGTTCTTACTAGTTCTATAGTAATTCTTTCAGCATGTAATTATACAATCTAGCGAGAGATTGTTCTTACTAGTTCTATAGTAATTCTTTCAGCATGTGATTATACAATCTAGCGAGAGATTGTTCTTACTAGTTCTATAGTAATTCTTTCAGCATGTGATTATACAATCTAGCGAGAGATTGTACTTCGTAGCCTGGGGTTATTTCTTATAATCAGTGATCTAATTTTCTAATCCAAGATTATTTATTTTAATATGAGATTATTTTACTTAATCCGAGATTATTTATTTTAATATGAGATTATTTCACTTAATAAAAGATTATTTATTTTAATATGAGATTATTTTACTTAATCCAAGATTATTTATTTTAACATGGTATTATTTTACTTAATCCGAGATTATTTCTTCTGCGATCTTATTTTCCTTAATCAGAGATTATATCTCCTAGTCGGAGATTATTTCTTTCAGAGTTGTATTATTTCCTTTAATCCGAGATTATTTCTTCTAATATGAGAAGAGGAGGAAGAAGAAGAAGAAGTAGAAGGGAAAAAAAGAAGAGGAAAAAAATAGGGGATTTAATAAACTGCGTAGTTAGGAGCCCGATATCACAAGAATGTACAAACGATAGGACTAACGGTAACATATTTTACAGCAATCCAGAAAATATCCAAATATTAGTGACACATCGATAGCTACAAGCTGTTTGAAGTTGTTTGATGTTAAGTCTTCTATTATAGATCATAGTGACACATCGATAGCTACAAGTTGTTTGAAGTTGTTTGATATTAAGTCTTCTATTATAGATCATAGTGACACATCGATAGCTACAAGTTGTTTGAAGTTGTTTGATATTAAGTCTTCTATCAAAGATCATCGATCACTTTCTGAATCGTAAACTTCGATACGGCCGAGTTCTATATTTTCAATAAACTCGTTTTATTTTTCCAATATTTGATATTTTTTTGTGTATGGCTCAAGGTTGTGGGATCTGATGAAAGGGGGCAGCGATTGACGTCACCGTTTGATGTATTTATTTTGAGTTATTTTAGCTCCGTTTTTTTGTGTGAGCAAAATGGCGAGAATTGTGCATGAATATGATTTATGTTTAAAGTTAGTTTCATCTGACGATCAGAACAGTCAGTCAGGTGATCGAAGGGAGGAAATGATATTATCATCAAATGGCGGCATCTTTTCGCCGGTTCCTTGGCAATGAAGTGTCATTACGTTGATGTGTGTTTCTCAATGAAGAAAATGGCATTTGTTGACTGTAATGGAATACGCTGATGTGTGTTTCTCAATGAAGAAAATAGCATTTGTTGACTGTAATGGAATACGCTGTTGTGACGGCTCTTGTTTGTTAACAAGGTAGGCTATTAATGACATTTGTTGACTGTAATGGAATACACTGTTGTTAACAAGGTAGGCTATTAATGACATTTGTTGACTGTAATAGAATACGCCGCTGTTGTGACGGCTCTTGTTTGTTAACAATGTAGGCTATTAATGACATTTGTTGACTGTAATGGAATACGTTGTTGTGACGGCTCTTGTTTGTTAACAAGGTAGGCTATTAATGACATTTGTTGACTGTAATGGAATACGCTGATGTGTGTTTCTCAATGAAGAAAATGGCATTTGTTGACTGTAATGGAATACGCTGTTGTGACGGCTCTTGTTTGTTAACAAGGTAGGCTATTAATGACATTTGTTGACTGTAATGGAATACGCTGTTGTGTCGGCTCTTGTTTATTAACAAGGTAGGCTATTAATGACATTTGTTGACTGTAATGGAATACGCTGTTGTGACGGCTCTTGTTTGTTAACAAGGTAGGCTATTAATGACATTTGTTGACTGTAATGGAATACGCTGTTGTGTCGGCCCTTCTTTGTTAACAAGGTAGGCTATTAATGACATTTGTTGACTGTAATGGAATACGTTGTTGTGACGGCTCTTGTTTGTTAACAAGGTAGGCTATTAATGACATTTGTTGACTGTAATGGAATACGCTGATGTGTGTTTCTCAATGAAGAAAATGGCATTTGTTGACTGTAATGGAATACGCTGTTGTGACGGCTCTTGTTTGTTAACAAGGTAGGCTATTAATGACATTTGTTGACTGTAATGGAATACGCTGTTGTGACGGCTCTTGTTTGTTAACAAGGTAATCTATTAATGACATTTGTTGACTGTAATGGAATACGCTGTTGTGTCGGCTCTTGTTTATTTACAAGGTAGGCTATTAATGACATTAGTTGACTGTAATGGAATACGCTGTTGTGTCGGCTCTTGTTTATTAACAAGGTAGGCTATTAATGACATTTGTTGACTGTAATGTAGTACGCTGTTGTGTCGGCTCTTATTTATTAACAAAGTAGGCTATTAATGACATTTGTTGACTGTAATGTAGTACGCTGTTGTGTCGGCTCTTATTTATTAACAAGGCAGGCTATTAATGGCATTTGTTGACTGTCATGTGTGTGGGAGCAAATTCAACAATGGAAAACAAGCCAAATCGGGAACATCGCATGATTGCGCTGCGAAAAATATCTCAAGCAATTAGTCACGAACTTCATCGCGTTTTCCTTTGAAAACATCGTGTTCGTTACATTTCATGGTCCTAGACGTTTTGCAAATTTGATGTTGACTTGGAGTAATTGCCATGAGTCTTTGGATGAAATTGTGCACTCAATAAATCAATGCGAGGAAGATTTATCATTGTTTCTGTAGAGAAAAAACGGGGGCTTCGTTACTGTTCTATATCAGACCACTAGAGAATTCACATATAACGCTAGGCAGGGGAAGGTGGCATTCACAAACGTTTGACTTGACAATGAGGAACAATGAGGTGAGTACAACCTGCCATCATCGGCGAACTCTGCTAACTGGATCAGGTGATTAGCTCAGACACAGAAAATGACACCGTAGAGCTGACGCTAATCACTTCCCTAATGTAACTTCTGCAGCGGTCCAACGAACGTGACCTCATTCCACCATGTTTGGAAACGGAAGTCCAACTAATAACTACATCAAACTTGGGCAGATGGTGCTCGTAAGCCTGGAGGGCAGACCACTAAGGGCAGAATCCCCCTACAGAAAAGACAATCTGCTGCCTTACAGGAAGATTGGGGACAATCAAAGGCTAAGCATAGCAAACCTGAATAAAATGCTGGCTGAAATAGAATGCACCGGGCCACTGGCGCAGAACAAAGTGCAGCGTTTTAACAAGTGATCAATCAGACTGGATCTAACAGACTCTAATTATGATAGAAACTAGCACTGACCTGAAAGGCTTCAAGAAACAGCTGAATATAATACACTGGAATGCGGAGGACATATAACACAAAAAATAAGCTCTAACAATCAGACTAGCAGAGGAGGAGATAGACGTTGCTTGCATCCAGGAAACTCATCTTAATCCTCAGCACAGATTTATGATCAGAGGCTACCAAACATTTAGACAAGACAGGGAAGGTCACACGGGTAGAATTCTTATACTTATTAAAAATTCCATCCCAGGAAAACTGATAGATGTAGGCACAGATGGAGAGGCAGAGATCATTGGTACAGACCTATACATTAACTCCGCTAGTATAAGAATATTTAATATATACTGTCCAAATGACACATTACTGAAGCTGGAGTCAATGGAAATAACAACATCAAAGTGTCTGGTTGTAGAAGACTGTAACAGTCACTCTGAAAAATGGGGATATAAGGAGTCCAATGTTCGAGGTGAAGAAGTGGAAGAATGAGAAATAGACAACAACCTATTCCTCATAAACTCTAGGGAGGACACACCCCTCCCACCTTCTACTCAAGAAGATGGAAAACAACTTCCACTCCCGACCTAGCATTTACAACTGGAGACATATCTATCAAAATAACCAGAAAAGTGCTGAAACAACATGGAGATAGTGACCATAGACCAGTCAAACTTTCAGTGGTTGTTGCTCACAAACAGGAGTTGCAAATACCTCTTCCTCGCTGGAACTATAAGAGAGCAGATTGGGCAAAGTTTGCAAGGCTCACTGATGCATATACTGCGCCTATCAACACCCACGAAAAGAAGGTCAATAATATGATAGATCGGTTAACAAATGGAATGCTGAGAGCTGCTAAAGAATCCATTCCTAGAGGAGCAAGAAGAAACTACAAGCCATACTGGAGCAAGGAAATACACAGACTAGAAGAGGAACTGGACTCTGCTAGAGAACTAGCTGAAACATCACACAGCACAGAGAGAAACTGAAGATAACTCAAAACATTAAATTGGTTGCTGGAAACAGCTTGGTAAAGTGGTTTACAGTGATAAAAGATAAAGGTAATGTACGAGACTTGAACCGGCGTCTTAGCACGCGAGTTTCCACCCATATGTGCTCGGCCGCCTATCCAGAAATGTTCGGAGATTTCTGATGGTTTACAGTGACGTGGCAATCAACGAGATTCTATATGACATGTTCTGAACGCCCGTTTTCAAAGAAGCAAAGGGCGAGGCAGCTGTAAGAAAGTAAGTACCAAACATTAAATTGGCCGCTGGAAACAGCTTGGTAAAGTGGTTTATAGTGACGTGGCAATCAACGAGTGTGTATAAGACATATTCTGAACGCCCGTTTTCAAAGAAGCAAACGACGAGGCAGCTGTAATATCGTAAGTACCAAACCATTTTTTTTTTACAATAAAAAATAGAATATCGTGAAAACAATATACGGTAGATGATATTGTTTTAAAAAGTAAACTCATCGAGTGCCTACACACTCAACACAGCGTCAAGCAATAATATATAATTTGATATTCTTCAGAAAACAAGACATAAATCTACAGTATAACGACAACAACAAAACATTCAGCGTCTGGTCTCGGTGAGTCTGTTATTGTGCTAAATGATATAATTGTTCGTGTTGAGGTGTCTGGTGTCGGTGAGTCTGTTATTGTCCTAAATGATATAATTGTTCGTGTTAAGGTGTCTGTTGTTGGTGAGTCTGTTATTGTGCTAAATGATATCATTGTTCGTGTTGAGGTATCTGTTGTTGGTGAGTCTGTTATTGTGCTAAATGATATAATTGTTCGTGTTGAGGTGTCTGTTGTTGGTGAGTCTGTTATTGTCCTAAATGCTATCATTGTTCGTGTTGAGGTGTCTGTTGTCGGTGAGTCTGTTATTGTCCTAAATGATATAATTGTTCGTGTTGAGGTGTCTGTTGTCGGTGAGTCTGTTATTGTGCTAAATGATATCATTGTTCGTGTTGAGGTGTCTGTTGTTGGTGAGACTGTTATTGTCCTAAATGATATCATTGTTCGTGTTGAGGTGTCTGGTGTCGGTGAGTCTGTTATTGTGCTCAATGATATCATTGTTCGTGTTGAGGTGTCTGTTGTCGGTGAGTCTGTTATTGTCCTAAATGATATCATTGTTCGTGTTGAGGTGTCTGTTGTCGGTGAGTCTGTTATTGTGCTAAATGATATCATTGTTCGTGTTGAGGTGTCTGTTGTCGGTGAGTCTGTTATTGTGCTAAATGATATAATTGTTCGTGTTGAGGTGTCTGTTGTTGGTGAGTCTGTTATTGTGCTAAATGATATAATTGTTCGTGTTGAGGTGTCTGGTGTCGGTGAGTCTGTTATTGTCCTAAATGATATCATTGTTCGTGTTGAGGTGTCTGGTGTCGGTGAGTCTGTTATTGTCCTAAATGATATCATTGTTCGTGTTGAGGTGTCTGTTGTCGGTGAGTCTGTTATTGTGCTAAATGATATCATTGTTCGTGTTGAGGTGTCTGTTGTCGGTGAGTCTGTTATTGTCCTAAATGATATCATTGTTCGTGTTGAGGTGTCTGGTGTCAGTGAGTCTGTTATTGTCCTAAATGATATCATTGTTCGTGTTGAGGTGTCTGTTGTCGGTGAGTCTGTTATTGTGCTAAATGATATCATTGTTCGTGTTGAGGTGTCTGTTGTCGGTGAGTCTGTTATTGTCCTAAATGATATCATTGTTCGTGTTGAGGTGTCTGGTGTCAGTGAGTCTGTTATTGTCCTAAATGATATCATTGTTCGTGTTGAGGTGTCTGGTGTCAGTGAGTCTGTTATTGTCCTAAATGATATCATTGTTCGTGTTGAGGTGTCTGTTGTCGGTGAGTCTGTTATTGTCCTAAATGATATCATTGTTCGTGTTGAGGTGTCTGGTGTCAGTGAGTTTGTTATTGTGCTAAATGATATCATTGTTCGTGTTGAGGTGTCTGGTGTTGGTGAGACTGTTATTGTCCTAAATGATATCATTGTTCGTGTTGAGGTGTCTGGTGTCGGTGAGTCTGTTATTGTCCTAAATGATATCATTGTTCGTGTTGAGGTGTCTGTTGTCGGTGAGTCTGTTATTGTCCTAAATAATATCATTGTTCGTGTTGAGGTCATGTCAAGATGATGGTTCGTTCGGACAAAATGAAGAGTATCTATATCTTGGCATATTTTTGCATCTGCGGGCAAAAATCACACTCCCCAATGGGGATAGTTTACAAGCGAATGACAAAACGGGCCCAGTCAACAACGATCTCCAAAGTCTAATTCCACAAGTCGACTCTGAACGACACGTGATGACATCATCACAAAATGCTATCCTTGTAGAGCAGTATTCGAGGCTACGCTAAACTAGAGTGAGTGCGAACACAAGATACTTGACGGTCGCATTATTCTACAAAGACAGCCGGACACCGTGATGATACACAGGGTGATTCCAACGAAGGGTTTCAAATACCCCGCGATTTGTCTTCGCATAGTAAATAACTGAAATGATGGGGCGTTTACACTGTGACCTCTTTGTGCAGGATCGCTACATGTTAAACAGAGTCGATGTAACGATCAAACTCCCACCTCTATAGATGTATTCAACATGATGTCTAACGATAAATATGTGGGTTATTAGAGTGTCATCGCTGGCCTTGTTTGCAGGAAAGCTAATCCATCGATTTCTCTAGCCCATGAAAAGGCTGTTTTAAAGGAGACTGCACGGTACCCCATCAAAAGGGTTACCATCAAGAGATTTTCCAATACTGACGGCATGCACTCACATAGTCAGGACAATGTATCTTTTAGTCGAACACCCACCCGGTTAGTTATTGGTCTGGTTACAGCACTCACATCACTCACATAGACAGGACAATTTATTTTTGAGTCGAACACCCACCTGGTTAGTTATTGGTCTGGTTACAGCACTCACATCACTCACATAATCAGGACAATGTATCTTTTAGTCGAACACCTACCCGGTTAGTTATTGGTCTGGTTACAGCACTCACATCACTCACATAGTCAGGACAATGTATCTTTTAGTCGAACACCCACCCGGTTAGTTATTGGTCTGGTTACATCACTCACATCACTCACATACTCAGGACAATTTATTTTTGAGTCGGACACCCACCCGGTTAGTTATAGGTCTGGTTACAGCACTCACATAGTCAGAACAATTTATTTTTGAGTCGAACACCCACCCGGTTAGTTATAGGTCTGGTTACAGCACTCACATCACTCACATAGTCAGGACAATTTATTTTTGAGTCGAACACCCACCCGGTTAGTTACAGGTCTGGTTACAGCACTCACATAGTCAGAACAATTTATTTTTGAGTCGAACACCCACCCGGTTAGTTATAGGTCTGGTTAACTCCAGCGCCTTTAAAGCTTGTTAATAACGCTAAAACTTTCAATGTTCAATCCTTTGGATTGACTTACTTGAACCTAACGGTCGACAGGCGATGCATTACCAGAAAACCCATAACTATGGACTTTGAGCGAAATCACTACATGCGAGCCTTCTTCGGCACTATTTTGGCCAAGGGTCTCAATGGTAGAGACGCTGGGAACAATATTGAATATCGCCACTTCAGAGATGGAGTTTGTTATTTGCTTTTGACTTGTCTCTCTGTTTTAACTGATGACTCGCAGTTTGATCTAGCCAAAAGCGGGCCCTTGTCTATAGAGCTTAATTCCGCCACTCCCACAAGTGTTCCCATACAGGTCCACGCTGAGCTGTATTCTGTGCTTGTCGATAGAGCTTAATTCCGCCACTCCCACAAGTGTTCCCATACAGGTCCACGCTGAGCTGTATTCTGTGCTTGTCGATAGAGCTTAATTCCGCCACTCCCACAAGTGTTCCCATACAGGTCCACGCTGAGCTGTATTCTGTGTTTGTCTATAGAGCTTAAATCCCCCACTCCCACAAGTGTTCCCATATAGGTCCACACTGAGCTGTATTCTGTGCTTGTCGATAGAGCTTAATTCCGCCACTCCCACAAGTGTTCCCATACAGGTCCACGCTGAGCTGTATTCTGTGCTTGTCGATAGAGCTTAATTCCGCCACTCCCACAAGTGTTCCCATACAGGTCCACGCTGAGCTGTATTCTGTGCTTGTCTATAGAGCTTAAATCCGCCACTCCCACAAGTGTTCCCATACAGGTCCACGTTGAGCTGTATTCTGTGCTTGTCTATAGAGCTTAAATCCGCCACTCCCACAAGTGTTCCCATACAGGTCCACGTTGAGCTGTATTCTGTGCTTGTCTATAGAGCTTAAATCCGCCACTCCCACAAGTGTTCCCATACAGGTCCACACTGAGCTGTATTCTGTGCTTGTCTATAGAGCTTAAAATCGCCACTCCCACAAGTGTTCCCATACAGGTTATTGTCCACGCTGAGCTGTATTCTGTGCTTGTCGATAGAGCTTGACACTGCTGCAATAGCCAATTTTTGCCACATACTTCTTTGTTCTATTATTCCCTATTATCGCCTCGGAAGTTCCCCATATAATAATATTTATGTATTATTATTTGTACTTCAGATACTACAGCTGGTTCTCCCTTTGTTGTTTGAAAACGGCCGTTCAGAAACTGCCTTTTATACTCTCGTTGATTGCCACAATGAGTGACTTTACCAAGCTGTGTCCAGCCACCAATTTAATGTTTTGAGTTATCAGATCCACGCAGTACTGTAGTTAGTTAATTTCCTTTCTGTTTGACTTGTCTTGGTGTTAATCGACATATTAATAACCGTTTTTACTAGACCTGGTTTACCCCTATTACACTTAATACGCTTTATCGGTCGGTTCATCTGTCAACAGCTTTTGGGTCTTTCTAGTGAATAGCGAGTAAACTCCATAATTTTCTTCAGTTTAGACAAACAAATTTTATTATAGGTACGTATATGTGCTATAGTTGTTTTGAATACAAATAAAGTGTACACTTACTATGCTTTGTCTTAATAATGTGTATGAGTGTTGGTGCATGTGTGAGTGTGCACGTTGGTGTTTGTGCTCTCACTAATGGAATGAGAGAACAAACAAGTAAGTAATCTAACAGCGAGTAAAAAAACACGATTAACACAACGGACAAGGAGAAACAGACATCATAACGAACGAACCATCATCTCTACAAACCCTAAGCACGAACAACTGGATCATTTAGCACAATAACAGACTCACTGATAAACAGTCATGTGACGAACACACCGAGACGAACACACCGAGACGAAGACACCGAATGTTACACAACTTATCCCCACTAATGACTGCAGAGATGCATGGCACGAAACCCTGCAGCGGACGCACATATCTACTCTCAAAGACGTCAGATAATTACTGAAGGTCGAAGTGGACGCACAAATCTACTCTCAAAGACGTCAGATAATTACTGAAGGTCGCAGTGGACGCAAAAATCTACTCTCAAAGACGTCAGATAATTACTGAAGGTCGCAGTGGACGCACAAATCTACTCTCAAAGACGTCAGATAATTACTGAAGGTCGCAGTGGACGCACAAATCTACTCTCAAAGACGTCAGATAATTACTGAAGGTCGAAGTGGACGCACAAATCTACTCTCAAAGACGTCAGATAATTACTGAAGGTCGCAGTGGACGCACAAATCTACTCTCAAAGACGTCAGATAATTACTGAAGGTCGAAGTGGACGCACAAATCTACTCTCAAAGACGTCAGATAATTACTGAAGGTCGAAGTGGACGCACAAATCTACTCTCAAAGACGTCAGATAATTACTGAAGGTCGCAGTGGACGCACAAATCTACTCTCAAAGACGTCAGATAATTACTGAAGGTCGCAGTGGACGCACAAATCTACTCTCAAAGACGTCAGATAATTACTGAAGGTCGCAGTGGACGCACAAATCTACTCTCAAAGACGTCAGATAATTACTGAAGGTCGCAGTGGACGCACAAATCTACTCTCAAAGACGTCAGATAATTACTGAAGGTCGCAGTGGACGCACAAATCTACTCTCAAAGACGTCAGATAATTACTGAAGGTCGCAGTGGACGCACAAATCTACTCTCAAAGACGTCAGATAATTACTGAAGGTCGCAGTGGACGCACAAATCTACTCTCAAAGACGTCAGATAATTACTGAAAGTCGCAGCGGAAGCACAAATCTACTCTCAAAGACGTCAGATAATTACTGAAGGTCGCAGTGGACGCACAAATCTACTCTCAAAGACGTCAGATAATTACTGAAGGTCGCAGCGGAAGCACAAATCTACTCTCAAAGACGTCAGATAATTACTGAAGGTCGCAGTGGACGCACAAATCTACTCTCAAAGACGTCAGATAATTACTGAAGGTCGAAGTGGACGCACAAATCTACTCTCAAAGACGTCAGATAATTACTGAAGGTCGAAGTGGACGCACAAATCTACTCTCAAAGACGTCAGATAATTACTGAAGGTCGAAGTGGACGCACAAATCTACTCTCAAAGACGTCAGATAATTACTGAAGGTCGCAGTGGACGCACAAATCTACTCTCAAAGACGTCAGATAATTACTGAAGGTCGCAGCGGAAGCACAAATCTACTCTCAAAGACGTCAGATAATTACTGAAGGTCGCAGTGGACGCACAAATCTACTCTCAAAGACGTCAGATAATTACTGAAGGTCGAAGTGGACGCAGCGAATGAGCGGACATTTTATGACATCAAACAATGTCTACACTGCTCAACAGATGGGAATGTGCTAAAGATGCTTGACATGGGGTGAAAGAGAGCAGTCCTAGAATATGGTAGTGCAGCATGGACAATAGACGGGAGTGTGCTTAATAAGCTTTACATGGGACACGTGAGACTAGTCCTAGAGTATGGTTGTGCAACATGGACAAAAGACGGGAGTGTGCTAGAGAAGCTTTACATGGGATGAGTGAGAACAGTCCTAGAGTATGGTGGCTCAGCATGGACATAAGACTGAAGTATGCTAAAGAAGCTTTACATAGGGCAGTTGAGACCAGTCCTAGGATGTGGTAGTGCAGCATATACAACAGAAGAGGATGTGCTAAAGAAGGTTTACATGAGGCAGGTGAGACAAATCCTAGAGTATGGTTGTGCAACATGGACAACAGAAGAGAATATGCTAAGAAGCTTTACATGAGGCAGGTGAGACAAATCCTAGAGTATAGCAGTGCAACATGGACAACAGAAGAGGATGTGCTAAAGAAGCTTTACATGAGGCAGGTGAGACAAATCCTAGAGTATAGCAGTGCAACATGGACAACAGAAGAGGATGTGCTAAAGAAGCTTTACATGAGGCAGGTGAGACAAATCATAGAGTATAGCAGTGCAACATGGACAACAGAAGAGGATGTGCTAAAGAAGCTTTACTTGAGGCAGGTGAGACAAATCATAGAGTATAGCAGTGCAACATCTTATATTGAATGATCTATGTTTGTTGATTTATTGTAAATGTGTATGTTCATTGATTGTGCTGAATTGTACAATATTTTTGTGAATTGTATGTTGATTAATGGCTGTATGTTGATTAATGGATGTATGTTGATTAATGGCTGTATGTTGATTAATGGATGTATGTTGATTAATGGCTGTATGTTGATTAATGGATGTATGTTGATTAATGGTTGTATGTTGATTAATGGTTGTATGTTGATTAATGGATGTATGTTGATTAATGGATGTATGTTGATTAATGGATGTATGTTGATTAATGGATGTATGTTGATTAATGGCTGTATGTTTATTAATGGCTGTATGTTTATTAATGGCTGTATGTTGATTAATGGCTGTATGTTTATTAATGGCTGTATGTTGATTAATGGCTGTATGTTTATTAATGGCTGTATGTTGATTAATGGATGTATGTTGGTTAATGGCTGTATGTTGATTAATGGCTGTATGTTGATTAATGGATGTATGTTGATTAATGGATGTATGTTGATTAATGGCTGTATGTTTATTGATGGTTGTATGGTGTTTAATGGTTGTGTGGTGATTAATAGTTGTAAGGTGATTAATGATTGTATGGGGATTAATGGTTGTGTGTTGTTTAATGGTTGTATGGTGATTAATGGTTGTGTGATGATTAATGGTTTTGTGGTGATTAATGGTTGTGTGTTGTTTAATGGTTGTGTGGTGATTAATGATTGTATGGTGATTAATGGTTGTGTGTTGTTTAATGGTTGTATGGTGATTAATGATTATATGGGGATTAATGGTTGTGTGTTGTTTAATGGTTGTGTGGTGATTAATGATTGTATGGGGATTAATGGTTGTGTGTTGTTTAATGGTTGTGTGGTAATTAATGGTTGTGGGATGTTATAGGTGTAGGGTGATTAATGGGTGTGTGATGATTAGTGGATGTGTGGCGATTAATAGTTGCATGATGCCCTACGTAAAGTTATAAATAAGTTATAAATATATAACATTATAAAGTTATATATCTGTGTAAGGTTACATGTTTTGACTTTATATCAGAGTTATAAGCTAACGTGTGCTGTAGCGCTGTGTTTGCTCATCTTCTAGGGAGATTTCTTCTCGTCATCTAATCAACACTTTCAACAATTCTCTACAAAGATGATGCTCTTGAGTGTAATCCTTCTCGTCGTGGCTGCCATGGCAGGTCAGAAATCATTTACTTGTTGATAACTTGATCGTACAGGTCAGAAATCATTTACTAGTTCATAACTTGATTGTACAGGTCAGAAATCATTTACTAAATCATAACTTGATTGTACAGGTCAGAAATCATTTACTAGTTCATAACTTGATTGTACAGATCAGAAATCATTTACTAGTTCATAACTTGATTGTACAGGTCAGAAATCATTTACTAGTTCATAACTTGATCGTATAGGTCTGAAATCATTTACTAGTTCATAACTTGATTGTACAGATCAGAAATCATTTACTAGTTCATAACTTGATTGTACAGGTCAGAAATCATTTAGTAGTTCATAACTTGATTGTACAGGTCAGAGATCATTTACTAGTTCATAACTAGATTGTACAGGTCAGAAATCAGAAATCATTTACTAGTTCATAACTTGATCGTACAGGTCAGAAATCAGAAATCATTTACTAGTTCATAACTTGATCGTACAGGTCAGAAATCAGAAATCATTTACTAGTTCATAACTTGATTGTACAGGTTAGAAATCATTTATTAGTTCTAGTTATGACACGTCATAAATCAGAAATCATATAGGGTTATGGTTATGGAAGGCCCCGGTATCACTGCAAACGAATTAAAATCCATAATTGCTCAACCGCTCGCGCCAGTTGAATCATCTGAATTACTAACTCATCTCCCAAACAAAGAAAAGTAGCTGTAGTCTCATATCATAGCAGTTTCAGCACACGCCAAAAGACATAATGCGAAACCACACAGAATGTGAACACAGCCTACTGTCCCCTGTTATACGATACCAGCATTCATCGTAAACAATTGGAATATCCAAACATGATCAAAACGGATGAAACACACAGCTCACGGTTTGCACTGAGCACTTAACTCAGTAGTTCCTGCAGCAAGCCGGACTTGTAATATGAGGAAACTGCAACAGTGAACACTTTTCATACATAGCCTTCAATGGTTCCTGCCGCCTATCCATCATATTGACCGGAAGTTTACGTCCTCCTGAAAATGACGATCGTCCTATTTTTAACATAGTTAGTGCTTGATGATGTTAGGACATCGTTTTTGACTCCAATCTCGAATTAGTTGTCGGATTATCCCCATCGAACATCAAACAAAAGACCGTAAGATCTTCCCGCATTGTGAATTTGCGAAATTACAAACCACATTTAAAATTATGACTTTCGTTTTTAAGATGGCGGATCTCTCTCTCTCTCTCTCTCTCTCATTCTCTCTCCCTCTCTCTCTGCGATCAGGGCTCAATCAGAGTAGGATTCCAGACTCTCACATGAAGTCTGCTGTCAGGTTAAGTGTGTTGATCGCCCCCACAGACAGAACATCACAATTAGAGTCTGCCAGATCCACTCTGACTGAACACCCGTTAAAAAGTTGCACTGTGTTCTGCGCCAGTGGCCCAGCGCATCCGATTTCAGCCAGCATTTTATTCAGGTTTGCTTTCCTTAGCCTTTGATTGTCCCCAATCTTCCTGCAAGGCAGCAGATGATCTTTTCTGTAGGGGGATTCTGCCCTTAGATGGTCGGCCCTCCCAGGTTTACGAGCACCATCTGCCCGAGTCACTAGAGGTGACTAACACAGACATGCACACAGCGATGCGAGGCATGACTAACACTGATACACATCAAGATATATGACACATGACTAGCATAAACATGCACATAAAGATATGAGATATGACTGACATAGACATGCACACACAAAGATATGAGATGTGACTAACATAGCCATGCACACACAAGGATATGAGATATGACTAACATAAACATGCACACACATATATGAGATATCCCTAACCCAGACATGCACACACAAAGATATGACACATGACTAACACAGATACACACTAAGATATGAGATATGACTAAACACAGACACACATAAAGATATGAGACATGATTAACACGGACACACCAAGATATGAGATATGACTAACATGACACACACCAAGACATGAGCCATGGCCAACACACACACACACACACACACACGCACGCACGCACGCACGCACGCACGCGCGCACACACACACACACACAAGCTAAGGTATGAGCCATGGCTAGCACAGAAACACATCAAGAAATGAACTATGTCTAGCAAAAATTAAGGTATCCATATGCTTGGGTTTGTTGTAGTCGGCAGACTCTTCTTAACGTGGGAATCATCGACATACGAGACGCAGGCCCCGATTAACTGTTCACAGGTTTCGTTCAAACAGTTGTCAGGAGATTTGAGAGTGCAGTCTGACCCGTAGAACGCTTCATTGCATGTACAGTTCCCGGTTGACTATTCACAGATGTCGTTGAAACAGTTGTCCGGACATTTGAGAGTGCAGTCTGACCCATAGTACGTTTCCTTGCACGTACAGTCTGCACTTTCCGAGAAACATATGATGTCACAGAACACATCAGAACACGTCTGTTTGCACTGTAGCCCAAAATTACCATCGAGACAAATGTCATTGCAGCTGTAGCCAGGATGTTTACATTGTAGACATTTTCCGGATTTTTCCTCACATATAGGACAGACACTGAGACAGGACCCGGAGCAGTCGTGTCCATAGATCCCATGTGAACAGTTGCCGTGACACGTACCAATGATGAAGTTGCAGCCCTTGCAACACCCACTGCACACTGCACAAAAGGACCAAAAATGACCGACCAGACAATATGTGTCTGTAAATCTTTGCACCCCACACACCGTCAGTGCACTGTCGGCCTGCGAAATGGTCGGTGAGAACTCACTATATATATATTCTATATGTTCGAAATTGGAGTCAACAACGACGGCCTAGCATCATCAAGCGCTATACATTTGTAAAGAAATATGACGGTCATCACTTTCGGGAGAACGTGAACTTCTGGTATATGGTGGATAGACTGCAGGAACCATTGACGGCTATGCATGAAAAGTGTTCCAAGTCCATGGGGAACTGGTTAGTCTCGAGGCAAGACGCCGGCCTCAGGACAGAGAGGTTGTGGGTTCAAATCTCGGCTGCACTGGTTGGGATTTTTATTTATGCACTCTCTGCGACAACCACCCCTGGTCTCAACAGCGAGGCCCGGCTTGAAACGTCAGTTACTCATCGACGGAAAAAAAAAACATGAGTACCTCCGAAGTCGGAGTTATCTGCCTGTGCGGCGAGGGACCCCTGTGCACGCGGCTGCCAGGGAGAAATGGATTAACAGGCAAAACTCAGTTCCTAGTCTCTAGGGACTTCGTCAGAGTTGAAAGCTGGCGAACGCAACAACAACAACAACAACAACAACATTATAAAATCACATGTCTACCCAAAGGCGAAGGCGCGCCTCACAGTACCAGAGCTGAAAGTTGTCAGCGACCCACAGCTGATGTCCTGCGCCAGGATCGGTGAACCAGAACCATCCAGACCCTGCTCCACCTCTCCGTGGTGCCTCTATTACCAGACTAACCTATCTAGTCTGGCAAAACGTGTAGGGATCGAAGAGGGAAGACAACCTGGTTCTCAAAAATGTCGCGCTGAAGTCGGATGTGTTGTTCCTAAAGACGCAAATATCACAAGTATACTGCAAGCTACAACACAACGCAGACACGCCAATCTAACGTCCTTTCAAGGGCAGATGATGAAGAGATCTACTCCATTAGTTATCAGGCGAACGCAGCAAGCAAGCAAGCGGCAAACATGTCTACCCTAGATCTCACAGTAGCGCTCTTCAATCTAGACATCCTTCCTGACTAACATGAAACTCCGAGAGTCACCCCGGTGCGGGAAAATCATGAACAAACATCCGTCATTTCGACTTTCAACATTAGCGTATGGTCCGATCTAGGGATATACGATGAGCCATTATGATGACCTAGCACACACAACAATGGCTGCGCACATAGATTCCCGATTACTCTAGTGAATGCAGCTTACAACGAACGAAACATGGTGCAAATTCCCTAAACCTCGGTTGACTTGACGGAGCAGTCCACATTAATGAGTTGTAACATGTAAATAACTCATCATCATCATCATCATCATGTACCCTGCCGGTTGGCGTAGGCGATCATGTCCCTCCACAATCTTCTATCTACAGTGCATCGCATCAGTTCTGTTGTTGACTGTTTTCCATGCCATGACACCAAGCTATCCAGTATTTTCTCTCTTTGTCGTCCGCGATCTCTCTTTCCTTTTATTTTGCCAGTTGTAACCAAGTATTACAACTTTCCTCTTCTCATGATGTGTCCAAAAAATGTTGATTGCTTCTTTCTGATGTTTTTTAAGAGCTCCCTTTTTGTGTTGGCCTCTTTGAGAACTTCCTCATTGGTCTTTTTATCTGTCCAGGGAACTTTCAACATTCTTCTGAGAAATCCCATCTCTGTGGCCTCTAACCGTCTTTTCATTTGTTTGTCTACTGTCCATGATTCGCTTCCATAGGTCAGAATTGGTTCTATATAGCACTGATGAACTCTCTTTCTCATTTTTATTGACATAGATTTGTTGCATAAGATATTTTTCATTTTCTTAAATGCTATTTTGGCCTGAGCTATTCTGCTTTTTATTTCTGTGGTGCATCTCCTATCTGATGTAATTATTGTGCCCAAGTATTTGAAACGTTGTACTTGTTTTAGATTTGTCTCGTTTATTTTTATGCTGCATGATGGTGATGATTGTTTCTTCGATATAACCATTACTTCTGTTTTCTTACTATTCAGACTGAGACCTTTCTTGTTGCTTTCTTCTACTATTATGTCTATCATTTCTTGTAGTTCGTTCTCTGTCTCTGCTATTAAGACTGTGTCATCCGCATATCGCAAATTATTTATGTTGTGACCGTTGACTTCAATTCCTTTTTTGTCTACTATTGATCTCATAATATATTCGCTGTAAAGTGAAAACAAGTCCGGTGACAGAACACAGACTTGTCTGACTCCTTGTTTTATATATTGGAATTGTCTGTAAATAGAAGGTTGTGATGTGTCATGATTATTCAAGGCAATTTAAGAAGGTAGTTTGCCATTCCTTTCCTTCTTGGCAGTGACTGTACTAGTCGGTGATCGCAGCCACTGTCTCTATACATGAGATCCTCTGCCTGCCATCGCGGTGTGGGGACCATAACAGGCACTACTTGTCGGCTGCTCCCACAACACCATCCACCACCTGCTCCAATGGCTTCACGTAAACCTGATAGGGGGGGCTAAACGGGGAACTCCACCTTGCCCAGGGGTGTCCCGAAGACTAGCGGAGGAAAGGAGACGTCTTACTCCCTTTGGTAGGGCAGAACCCTACCCCGCTAACCTTAATTGTAAATAACTAGCGTCAAATTATTTCAACGACGGCCATTTAACAGCACTCAACGTGTTCACGTAAACTGCAGATCAACTCTAGGCGGTGGAAGGTCGCATTCACAACACTTGACTTGTCAAAAAGGAATATTGCCGTGTGTACAACTCCGCTTCATCGGCGCAGATTTGTTAAGTAGAACATCATTTTGACTTTAACGCACAAAATTGCACCGGAGAGCCGAAATTAATCAGTCCCCATATGCATTTTTTGCAGCTACCGAGAGAACATGAATTGTGTTCCACCATCGTGGAAACGGAAGAAGGCTGTTCAGAAATCATTTTCTAGCTCATAATTTGATCGTACAGATCAGAAATCAGAAATCATTTATAGCTGGAAAGGAAAAGAAGAAGACGGAGAAGAAAAGGAAAAGAAGAGGAAGAAAGGGCAAAGAAGAAGAAGATGATTGCTGTGGTAAACCAAAGGATCAAGCTGACATCATTAATGCTCTCCGAGCTGCTGGAGACGGTACAGACCTTCCACAACCATGAGTTCACGTCACTCCTTTGGATGAAAGAGATGGGAGTTAAGATGGGCACAGCCAGAAATGAGAAACTTAGTGGCCGTGTAAGAAGACTTATCAACCAACACAGAACTGGAGTCGTCAGTCGCTGGATGGGACTTTATGAGGAGGGGATCTGAGCACCTATGGACATGTTAGGACATGTGCGCGCGCACACACGCACAGACGAATACAAACATACACTACATACACACACGCATTGTCATGATAATATTTTGTGAGAAATAAATGCTAAGTCAGACCTCGCTGTTTCTTGTCATTTCTATTATTGTTATTTTTAACAATATAATATTTTTGTTATGTTGTTATACAAAAATTATGATGTTATACAACAGGTTGTAGTTTTATGTTTGTTATGTTACGATATAAAACAAGGAGTGAGACAAGGCTGCGTTCTGTCGCTGGATTTTTGCTCACTTTACAGCGAAAATATGTTGAGATCTATAGTAGACAAACAAGGAATTGAAGTCAACGGTCACAAAATAAATAATTTGCGATATGCAGATGACACAGTCTTAATAGCAGAGACAGAGAACGAACTACAAGAAATGATAGACATAATAGTAGAAGAAAGCAACAAGAAAGGTCTCAGTCTGAATAGTAAGAAAACAGAAGTAATGGTTATATCGAAGACACAACAATCACCATCATGTAACACAAAAATAAACAGGACAAATCTGAAACAAGTGAAGAGCGCTAAATACTCTGGCACAATAATAACATCAGATGGAAGATGTTCAACATAATTAAAAAGCAGAAAAACGGAGACCAAAATAGCATTTCAGAAACTTAAAAACATCTTATGTAACAAATCTATGTCAATAGAAGTGAGAAAGAGAGTTCATCGGTGCTATATAGAACCAATTCTGACCTATGGAATCGAACCGCGGACCGTAAAAAAAAAATTATTAAAAAATCTTTTTTTAATGAAAAGACGATTAGAAGCCAGCTAAAAAGACCAATCAGGAAAATCTCAAAAAAAAAACCAACACAAAAAATTAGTTCCTAAGAAACATCAGAAAGAAACAATCAACAATGTTTGGGCACATTATGAGAAGAGGAAAGATTGAATACTTGGTTACAACTGGCAAAATCAGGGAAAGAAAGATCGCAGACAAAACCGAGAGAAGATAGCTTGGTGTCATGGCATGGTAAACAGCCTGATACGATGCACGTTAGATAGAAGTTTGTGGAAGGACAAGATCGCCTATGGCAACCGATAGAGCACATGGTAATGTCTCAGTCTTCACATCTCGAATCTTTGGCCGTAATCCGAGAGGGCTAGTCATCAGGTCTCATATCTTTGACCGTAATCCGAGAGAGTCAGTCATAATATCTTGTATCTTTGACCGTAAACAGAGAGAGTCAGTCATCATATCTCGTATCTTTGGCCGTAATCCGAGAGAGTCAGTCATCAGATCTCATATCATAGGCCGTAATCCGAGAGAGTCAGTCATCATATCTCGTATCTTTGGCCGTAATCCGAGAGAGTCAGTCATCAGATCCCATATCTTTGACCGTAATCCGAGAGAGTCAGTCATCAGATCCCATATCTTAGGCCGTAATCCGAGAGAGCCAGTCATCAGATCTCATATCTTTGACCGTAATCCGAGAGGACTGGTCATCAGATCTCACAACCCAGAAACCAGGGGAGGGTAGACTCATGAAGACACCAGGGACTTGAGTAGAAACATTCCCCGCGTCTGTGGTGGGTTCCTCAACCTTCTTGCCCAGAGTAAGATGGACAGACAACATCAAAGAAACGCTACAACATCAATTGACAATGTTTGAAGCTGCCAGGAGAGCGAGAACCAGAACTTTCTATCTCCCTCGACACCCGGACGGGAACAAGAAGAAGTAAAGAAAGAAAAAAGAAAGAAAGAATGAGAAAAAGAAAAAAAGAAAAATAGATCTATTACATAATTTGGTTGTTGTTAAACATCATCATCAAGTGTCATGCCTATAGGCATACGTGATCATGTCTCTCCACAACTTACTATCTCTACTGACATTTACTACTTCTTCTGTTAACTTCTTTCTAAATTAATTATTTAAAAAATACTATTTTTTCCTGTTGTCACAATATATTCCAACTGTTCCCTCCAAAATGTCAACAAGGACGTCTGGTTCCACTTCTTTTTGTGGTCACAAACTTTATTTGTTGTTTCCTTTTCTTCTAGAAAGTTCTCGTTGATGTGTAGTTGTCCATGTTATTCTCAACATTATTCTACAAATCTATATTTCTGTTACTGCATTGATTTTCTTGTTTTGTTGTCCATGTTATTCTCAACATTATTCTACAAATCTATATTTCTGTTACTGCAATGATTTTCTTGTTTTGTTGTCCATGTTATTCTCAACATTATTCTACAAATCTATATTTCTGTTACTGCAATGATTTTCTTGTTTTGTTGTCCGAGTGTCCAGCATTCGCGTTCATATTTTTTTTCGTTTGCCAGCTTTTACCCTGACGAAGTCACTAGAGACTAGGAACTGATTTTAGCGTGTTAATCCATTTTTCTCTGGCAGCAGTGTGCACAGGGGTCCCTCGCAGTAGAGGCAGATAACTCGGAGATACTCATATTATTTTCATCGATGATCAATTGACGTTTCAAGCTGGGCCTCGCTGCTGAGACCAGCGGTGGTTGCCACGGGGAGAAATCAACAATAAAAAATCCCAGCTTTTGCAGCCTGGATTTGAACCAACAACCTCTCTGTCTCGAGGTCAACCAATACCCACCGCAATTCCGCTTCAGGGTCCATATAAACAGACCTGATCTACATAAAACTGACGACTTTTATTGTTCATGAACATTGTTGAATATTTCCATCATTATATTTCAGATTCCGAGAAAGCCAAAACGCCAGAACAATGTGTAGAGGACTACAAACATTCACCAAAGATCGGTACTTGCCCTATGGCAAGAAGTTTTGCCTCATGTTATGTAGGCGCAGCGTTCAGGATTCAAACCGACGTATTAATAATAGTCACCGTTATTACCGAAGGCGTTCGTGACGTCGTCGGTCCTACAGTGTATAGCGGGTGTAGTCTCAACGTGGCGGATTTGATGCAAGAGAGACAGCAAACTGTAGGGGCAGGAGGAGGACGTCTTACTGGAATAGTGGACAATGAAGGACCCGTTGTTCGTGAAGTAGGACCCGTTGTTCGTGATGTAAGATCCGTTGTTCGTGATATAGGATCCATTGCTGCTGGTAAATATGCTTCCATTTTTGTCAAAACAAAAGTACCATCAATTTATGTCCATGTTTTTGAGGGAGGTTAAAATAGATGTTAAATTCACCGGTTAAAATTGATACCGTGGAAAATCATTAAATTATGATTTATTTCTTTGTCTGCGCCAGCTTTATATCTCAAGCCAAGTTCCGTGGGAATAAATGTTGTCTGAAATAATTTTTCTTGTTTCCATCGAAATACCGTTTACCCAGGTGTTTCTCGCCATACAGGCAAATATTCTCTGACTTCAGAGATACTGTTATTTTTATCGACGAATTTGCAGCAGTTTTTTTCCTCTCAATTATGGACGGGCATTAACTCCTATTTGGCTATCTCTGTTTCCAGCCAACAATGGTTATTGAAGACGATCCGAATGTACTTGAGATCTAGTATCTCCGGCTGTAATATTATCAGTTCTCATATCTTTGACCATAATCAGATAGAGCTAGTCATCAGATCTCATATCTTTGACCATAATCAGAGAGAGCTAGTCATCAGATCTCATATCTTTGACCATAATCAGAGAGAGCTAGTTATCAGATCTCATATCTTTGACCATAATCAGAGAGAGCTAGTCATCAGATCTCATATCTTTGGCCGTAATTCGAGAGAGCTAGTCATCAGATCTCATATCTTTGACCATAATCAGAGAGAGCTAGTCATCAGATCTCATATCTTTGACCATAATCAGAGAGAGCAGGTCATCAGATCTCATATCTTTGGCCGTAATTCGAGAGAGCTAGTCATCAGATCTCATATCTTTGACCATAATCTGAGATTGCTGGTCATCAGATCTCATATCTTTAGCCATAATCAGAGATTGCTAGTCATCAGATCTCATATGTTTAGCCATAATCAGAGATTGCTAATCATCAGATCTCATATCTTTAGCCATAATCAGAGATTGCTAGTCATCAGATCTCATATCTTTAGCCATAATCAGAGATTGCTAGTCATCAGATCTCATATGTTTAGCCATAATCAGAGATTGCTAGTCATCAGATCTCATATCTTTAGCCACAATCAGAGATTGCTAGTCATCAGATCTCATATCTTTGGCCGTAATTCGAGAGGGCAAGTCATCAGATCTCATATCTTTGGCCGTAATTCGAGAGGGCAAGTCATCAGATCTCATATCTTTGGCCGTAAACTGAGAGTGCAAGTCATTAGATCTCATATCTTTGGCCGTAATTCGAGAGGGCAAGTCATCAGATCTCATATCTTTGGCCGTATACCGAGAGGGCAAGTCATCAGATCTCATATCTTTGGCCGTAAACCGAGAGGGCAAGTCATTAGATCTCATATCTTTGGCCGTAATCCGAGATGGCAAGTCATTAGATCTCATATCTTTGGCCGTAAACCGAGATGGCAAGTCATTAGATCTCATATCTGTGGCCGTAATCCGAGATGGCAAGTCATCAGATCTCATATCTTTGGCCGTAATCCGAGATGGCAAGTCATTAGATCTCATATCTTTGGCCGTAATCCGAGATGGCAAGTCATTAGATCTCATATCTTTGGCCGTAATCCGAGATGGCAAGTCATTAGATCTCATATCTTTGACCGTAATCCGAGAGAGCTAGTCATCAGATCTCATATCTTTGGCCGTAATCTGGGAGAGCTAACCATCTGATCTCAGTACCCAAAAACCAGGGAAGGGTAGACTCAAGAAGACACCACGGACTTGAGTAGAAACATTCCCCGCGTCTGTGGTGGGACTCCTCAACCTTCTTGTCCAGAGTAAGATGGACAGACACCATCAAATTAACGCTACAACAACATCAATTGACAATGTTTGAAGCTGCCAGGAGAGCGAGAACCAGAACTTTCTATCTCCCTCGACACCCGGACGTGTACAAGGGGAAGTTAATAAAGATAGAAGGAAAGAAATGAAGAAAAAAGGGAAAGAAAGAAAGTAAGAAAGAAAGTAATGAAATAAGAAAGAAAGAAAAAAAGAAAGAATGAAAAGATTTATTATATAATTTGCTTTGTTGTTAAACATTATCATCATCATCATCATCATCATCATCATCTTCAATTGCCATGCCTGTTTGCGTAGGCGATCATGTCTCTCCACAACTTTCTATCTCTACTGTTATTTACTATTTCTGCTGTTAACTTCTTACTAAACCATTCTCTTAATCTGTTTGCTATCTTTTCTCACTGTTTTCCTCTACATTTTCCTACCTCCAATTTTTCCTGATGCCACAATATATTCCAACTGTTCCCTCCAAAATGTCATCAAGTATGGTTGGTTCCACTTCTTCTTGTGGTCACAAACTTTATTTGTTGTTTCGTTTTCTTGTAGAAATTTTTCGTTGATGTGTTGTATGTCCATGTTATTCTAAACATTATTCTACAAAACTATATTTCTGTTACTTCAATGATTTTCTTGTTTTGTCGTCCGAGTGTCCAGCATTCGCGTCCATATGTAAAACCTGATCTACATAAAACTGACGACTTTTATTGTACATGAACATTGTTGAATATCTACATCATTATATTTCAGATTCCGAGAAAGCCAAAACACCAGAACAATGTGTAGAGGACTACAAACATTCACCAAAGATCGGTACTTGCCCTATGGCAAGAAGTTTTGCCTCATGTTATGTAGGTGCAGCGGTCAGGATTAAAATACACGTTCAAATCAAATTTGTTGTCGATGGCGTTCTTGAAGTAGTCGGTCCTACAGTGTATAGCGATTGTCATCTAAACGTGACGGGTTTGGTACAACAGCTTCAGCCCTCTGTAGGGGCAGGGGGAGGACGTCATACAGGAATAGTGGACAATGTAGGACCCGTTGTTCGTGATCTAGGACCCGTTGTTCGTGATCTAGGACCCGTTGTTCGTGATCTAGGACCCGTTGTTCGTGATATAAGATCCGTTGATGATGAGATAGGATCCCATGCTGCTGGTAAATATTCGTCCAATTTTGTCAAAACAAAAGTACCATCAATATATGTCCATGTTTTTGTGGGAGGTTAAAATAGATGTTAAATTAACCGCTTAAAATTGATACCGTGACAAATCGTTAAATTATGATTCATTTCTTTGTCTGCTCTAGTTTTATATCTCAAGCCAAGTTCCGTGGGAATAAATGTTGTTCGAACATTAATGTTTCTTGTTTCCACGGAAATACCGTTAGCCAAGGGGTCTCTCACCATACAAGCAGATATTCTCTGACTTCAGAGATATGCTTATTTCTTATCGTCGAGTTTTCAGTAGATTTTTTCCTTCCAATTTTGGCCGGGCATTAACTCCTGTCTGGCCTACTCTGTTTACAACTAACAATGGATATTGAAGAGGATCCGAATGTACGTGAAGTCTCGTATTTTTGGTTGTAATCCGAGATGGTTAATCATCAGATCTCATATCTTAGGCCATAAACCGAGAGGGCTAGTCATCAGATCTCATATCTTTGTCCCATATCCGAGAAGGCTAGTCATCAGATCTCATATCTTTGTCCCATATCCGAGAGAGCTAGTCATCAGATCTCATATCTTTTGCCGTAATCCGAGAGAGCTAGTCATCAGATCTCATATCTGTGTCCATAATCCGAGAGCTAGTCATCAGATCTCATATCTTTGACCGTAATCCAAGAGAGCTAGTCATCAGATCTCATATCTTTGGCCGTAATCCGAGAGAGCTAGTCATCAGATCTCATATCTTTGACAGTAATCCAAGAGAGCTAGTCATCAGATCTCATATCTTTGGCCGTAATCAAAGAGAGCTAGTCATCAGATCTAACATCATTGACTTTAATCCGAGAGAGCTAATCATCAGATCTCATATCTTTGACCGTAATCCAAGAGAGCTAGTCATCAGATCTCATATCTTTGGCCGTAATCCGAGAGAGCTAGTCATCAGATCTCATATCTTTGACAGTAATCCAAGAGAGCTAGTCATCAGATCTCATATCTTTGGCCGTAATCAAAGAGAGCTAGTCATCAGATCTCATATCTTTGACCGTAATCCGAGAGAGCTAGTCATCAGATCTCATATCTTTGACCGTAATCCGAGAGAGCTAGTCATCAGATCTCATATCTTTGACCGTAATCCGAGAGAGCTAGTCATCAGATCTCATATATTTGACTGTAATCCGAGAGAGCTAGTCATCAGATCTCATATCTTTGGCCGTAATCCGAGAGAGCTAGTCATCAGATCTCATATCTTTGACAGTAATCCAAGAGAGCTAGTCATCAGATCTAACATCATTGACTTTAATCCGAGAGAGCTAGTCATCAGATCTCATATCTTTGACCGTAATCCGAGAGAGCTAGTCATCAGATCTCATATCTTTGACCGTAATCCGAGAGAGCTAGTCATCAGATCTCATATCTTTGACCGTAATCCGAGAGAGCTAGTCATCAGATCTCATATATTTGACTGTAATCCGAGAGAGCTAGTCATCAGATCTCGTATCTTTGACTGTAATCCGAGAGAGCTAGTCATCAGATCTCATATCTTTGACCGTAATCCGAGAGAGCTAGTCATCAGATCTCATATCTTTGACCGTAATCCGAGAGAGCTAAAAATCAGATCTCATATTTTTTACTGTAATCCGAGAGAGCAATTATTCAGATCTCAAATCTTTGGTTGTAATCCGAGAGGGCTTGTCATCAGATCTCATATCTTTGACCGTAATCCGAGAGAGCTAGTCATCAGATCTAACATCTTTGACTTTAATCCGAGAGAGCTAGTCATCAGATCTCATATCTTTGACCGTAATCCGAGAGAGCTTGTCATCAGATCTCATATCTTTGACCGTAATCCGAGAGAGCTAGTCATCAGATCTCATATCTTTGACCGTAATCCGAGAGAGCTAGTCATCAGATCTCATATCTTTGACCGTAATCCGAGAGAGCTAGTCATCAGATCTCATATCTTTGGCCGTAATCCGAGAGAGCTAGTCATCAGATCTCATATCTTTGACCGTAATCCGAGAGAGCTAGTCATCAGATCTCATATCTTTGACTGTAATCCGAGAGAGCTAGTCATCAGATCTCATATCTTTGACCGTAATCCGAGAGAGCTAGTCATCAGATCTCATATCTTGCGCCGTAATCCGAGAGAGCTATTTCATCAGATCTCATATCTTTGGCCGTAATCCGAGAGAGCTAGTCATCAGATCTCATATCTTTGGCCGTAGTCCGAGAGATCTAATCATCATATCTCATATCTTTGACCGTAATCCGAGAGAGCTAGTTATCAGATCTCATATCTTTGACCGTAATCCGAGAGAGCTAGTCATCAGATCTCACTACCCAAAAACCTGGGGAAGGTAAACTCATGAAGACACCACGGACTTGAGTAGAAACATTCCCCGCGTCTGTGGTGGGACTCCTCAACCTTCTTGTCCAGAGTAAGATGGACAGACAACATCAAATTAACGCTACAACAACATCAATTGACAATGTTTGAAGCTGCCAGGAGAGCGGGAACCAGAACTTTCTATCTCCCTCGACACCCGGACGTGTACCATAGGAAGTTAATAAAGATAGAAGGAAAGAAATGAAGAAAAAAAGAAAGAAGGAACGAAGCAAAGAAAGGAAGAAAGGAAGAAGAAAAGAAAGAAAGAGAGAAAGAAAGAAAGAGAGAAAGAAAGAAAGAAAAAAAGAGAAAGAAAGAAATACAAAGTAGATTTATTATATAATTTGGTTGTTGTTAAACATCATCATCATCAAGTGCCGTGCCTGTTATCGTAGGCGATCATGTCTCTCCACAACTTTCTATCTCTACTGTTATTTACTATTTCTGCTGTTAACTTCTTACTAAACCATTCACTTAATCTCTCTGCTATCTTTTCTCCCTGTTTTCCTCTACATTTTCCTTCCTCCAATTTTTCCTGTTGTCACAATATATTCCAGCTGTTCCCTCCAAAATGTCAACAAGGACGTCTGGTTGCATTTCTTCTTGTGGTCACAAACTTTATTTGTTGTTTCCTTTTCTTCTAGAAAGTTCTCGTTGATGTGTAGTTGTCCATGTTATTCTCAACATTATTCTACAAATCTATATTTCTGTTACTGCAATGATTTTCTTGTTTTGTTGTCCATGTTATTCTCAACATTATTCTACAAATCTATATTTCTGTTACTGCAATGATTTTCTTGTTTTGTTGTCCGAGTGTCCAGCATTCGCGTCCATAATGTTTTTTTCGTTCGTCAACTTTTACTTCTGACGAAGTCCCTAGAGACTAGGAACTGAATTGTGCGTGTTAATCCATTCTTCCTTGTTTGCTGTGTGCACAGGGGTCCCTCGTCGTACAGGCAGATAACTCTGACTTCTGAAATACTCATGTTTTTTTTTCGGTCGATGAGTAATTGACGTTTCAAGCTGGGCCCCGCTGCTGAGATGGGTGGTTGCCGCAAAGAGAAATCATAAATAAAAATCACAACTAGTGCAGCCGGGATTTGAACCCACAAACTATCGGTCTCGAGACCGGCGTCTTACCTCGAGGCCAACCATTCCCGCCCCTCCCCCGCGTCCATATAAACAGACCTGATCTACATAAAACTGACGACTTTTATTGTTCATGATCATTGTTGAATATTTCCATCATTATATTTCAGATTCCGAGAAAGCCAAAACGCCAGAACAATGTGTAGAGGACTACAAACATTCACCAAGGATCGGTACTTGCCCTATGGCAAGAAGTTTTGCCTCATGTTATGTAGGCGCAGTGTTCAGTATTCAAAGCGAAGTAATATTCACCATTTATGTCGATGACGTTCTTAGCGTCGTCGGTCCTACAGTGTATAGCGGGTGTCGTCTAAACGTGGCGGGTTTGATTCAACAGCTACAGCCCACTGTAGGGGCAGGGGGAGGACATCATACAGGAATAGTGGACAATGTAGGACCCGTTGTTCATCATGTAGGACCCGTTAAACGTGATGTAGCACCCGTTGTTCGTGAAGTAGGACCCGTTGTTCGTGATATTAGATCCGTTGTTGATGATATAGGATCCCTTCCTGCTGGTAAATATGCTTCATTTTTTGTCAAAACAAAAGTACCATCAATATACGTCCATGTTTTTGTGGGAGGTTAAAATAGATGTTAAATTAACCGGTTAAAATTGATACAGTGGAAAATCGATAAATTATGATTAATTTCTTTATCTGTGCCAGCTTTATATCTCAAGCTAAATTCCGTGAGAATAAATGTTGTCTGAACATAACTTGTCATGATTCTACGGAGAAACCGTTTGCCCAGGTGTCTCACGCCATGCAGGCAGAAATTATCTTACTACAGAGATACCCTTATTTCTAATCTTCGAGTTTTCAGCAGATTATTTCCTTCCAATTTCGGCCAGGCATGAACTCCTGTTTGGCCTAATCAGTTTACAACTAATAATGGTTCTTGAAGAGGATCCGAATGTACGTGAGATCTGGTATCTTTGGTTGTAATTCAAGAAGGCTAGTCATCAGATCTCATATCTTTGGCCGTAATCCGAGAGAGCTAATCATCATATCTCATGTCTTTAGCCGTAATCCGAGAGAGCCAGTAATCAGATCTCATATCTGTGTCCCTAATCCGAGAGAGCTAGTCATCAGATCTCATATCTGTGTCCCTAATCCGAGAGAGCTAGTCATCAGATCTCATATCTGTGTCCATAATCCGAGAGAGCTAGTCATCAGATCTCACTACCCAGAAACCAGTGTAGGGTAGACTCATGAAGACACCACGGACTTGAGTAGAAACATTCCCCGCGTCTGTGGTGGGACTCGACCCCTCAACCTTCTTGTCCAGAGTAAGATGGACAGACACCATCAAAGAAACGCTACAACATCAATTGACAATGTTTGAAGCTCCCAGGAGAGCGAGAACCAGAACTTTCTATCTCCCTCGACACCCGAACGGGAACAAGAGGAAGCTAACAAAGAATAAAAATCGAAAGAAATAAAGATAGAAAGTAAAAAGAAAGAAAGAAAGTAGAAAGAAGGAAAGAAAGTAGAAAGAAAGAAAGTAGAAAGAAAGAAAGAAAGAGAGAGAGAGAGAGAGAGAGAGAGAGAGAGAGAGAGAGAGAGGGAGAGAGAGAGAGAGAGAAAGAAAAAGAAAGAAAAAAATCTATTTATGATATAATGTGTTGTTGTTAAACAACCTATTTGTGTTGTTGATTTCTTACTAAACCATTTTCTTAATCTGTCTCCTATATTTTCTCTGTTTTCCTCTACATTTTCTTTCTTCCAGTTTTTCCTGTTGTCACAATATATTCCAGTTGTTCCCTCCAAAATGTCAACAAGGACGTTTGGTTGCACTTCTTCTTGTGGTCACAAACTTTATTTGTTGTTTCCTTTTCTTCTAGAAAGTTTTCGTTGATGTTTAGTTGTCCATGTTATTCTCAACATTATTCTCATCTTCATCAAGTACCGGTCCTGCTGGCGTAGGTGATCATTTCTCTCCACAAATTTCGATCTCGACAATTATTTATCATTTCTGTTGGTGACCTTCTGCCAAGCCATTCTCTTAAGATGTCTGTTATTTTTTTCTCTTTGCTTCCCTCTATCTCTTCGTCCCTCAATTTTTCCAGTTGTGACAATATATTCTAGTCGTTCTCTTCTCATTACATGGTCTAAAAATGATGATTAGCAGATTATTCTACACAATTATATTTCTGTTATTTCAATGATTTTCTTGTTTTGTTGTCCGAGTGTCCAGCATTGGCATCCATATATATACAGACTTTCTCTATCTCTAACTCTTTCTCTCTCTCTCTCTCTCTCTCTCTCTCTCTGCGATCAGGACTCAGTCAGAGTAGGATTCCAGACTCCCACATGAAGTCAGCTGTCAGGTTAAGTGTGTTGATCGCTCCCACAGACAGAACATCACATTTAGAGTCCGCCAGATCCACTCTGATTGAACACTCGTTAAAACGTTGCACTGTGTTCTGCGCCAGTGGCCCAGTGCATCCGATTTCAGCCAGCATTTTATACAGGTTTGCTTTCCTTAACCTTTGATTGTTCTTAATCTTTCTGAAAGGCAGCAGATTGTCTTTTCTGTAGGGGGATTCTGCCCTTAGATGGTCGGCCCTCCCAGGTTTACGAGCACCATCTGCCCGAGTCACTAGAGGTGACTAACACAGACATGCACACACAAAGATATATGTATATATAACTGACGACTTTTATTGTACATGATCATTGTTGAATATTGCCATAATTATATTTCAGATTTCAAGAAAGCCAAAACACCAGAACAATGTGGACAGGAATACAAACATTCAGCAGAGATCGCTACTTGCCCTGTTGCCGTCCAATACGTCCAATGTTATGATCGCACAATACTACAGAATGGGTTCTTGCCTATAGTAGAACTCGACCTTCGCCTCAAACATATTGTAGGCGTCGTAGGTCGTGAAGTGTACGACCGCTGTCATTTAGGCTGAGGGGAGCCTCAAGTCCCGGATTCTGCTGAAGGTAAATATACTTCCATTTTTCTCTGACAAAAACGTGTCATCAATTAATGTCCAACTTTCTGTGGAAGGTTAAAATAGATGTCAGATTAACCGGTTAAAAGTGATGACGTGGCAGATCGTTAAATTATGATTCATTTCTTTGTCAGCGTCAACTTTATATCTCTAGCCAAGTTCCGTGGGGGATGAGTCTTTTGAGAATATGATTGTTTTTTCATTGTCATATCGGTTGGCATCGAATGCTAAGGTGCCCCTCGTCAAACAGGCAGATATTCTCCGACTTCATGAGGTACTCTCATTTCTTACCGTCGAGTGGTTTGATAAGTTGAATAGGTTTTTTTTCATTTTAGTTCAGACATTAACTTTTTTTATAATGTTTCCTCTTTTTACAACTAACAATGGTTCGTGAACGTGCACGAGTGTATGTGGGATTTCATATCTTTGGCCGTAATTCAAGAAGTTTAGTCATCAGATCTCATATCTTTGGCCGTAATTCTAGAAGTTTAGTCATCAGATTTCATATCTTTGGCCGTAATTCGAGAAGTTTAGTCATCAGATCTCATATCTTTGGCCGTAATTCTAGAAGTTTAGTCATCAGATTTCATATCTTTGGCCGTAATTCGAGAAGTTTAGTCATCAGATCTCATATCTTTGGCCGTAATTCTAGAAGTTTAGCCATCAGATTTCATATCTTTGGCCGTAATTCGAGAAGTTTAGTCATCAGATCTCATATCTTGAACCGCAATTCTAGAAGTTTAGTCATCAGATTTCATATCTTTGGCCGTAATTCTAGAAGTTTAGTCATCAGATTTCATATCTTTGGCCGTAATTCTAGAAGTTTAGTCATCAGATTTCATATCTTTGGCCGTAATTCTAGAAGTTTAGTCATCAGATTTCATATCTTTGGCCGTAATTCTAGAAGTTTAGTCATCAGATCTCATATCTTTGGCCGTAATTCTAGAAGTTTAGTCATCAGATTTCATATCTTTGGTCGTAATTCTAGAAGTTTAGTCATCAGATTTCATATCTTTGGTCGTAATTCTAGAAGTTTAGTCATCAGTTCTCATATCTTTGGCCGTAATTCTAGAAGTTTAGTCATCAGATTTCATATATTTGGTCGTAATTCTAGAAGTTTAGTCATCAGATCTCATATCTTTGGCCGTAATTCTAGAAGTTTAGTCATCAGATCTCATATCTTTGGCCGTAATTCTAGAAGTTTAGTCATCAGATCTCATATCTTTGGCCGTAATTCTAGAAGTTTAGTCATCAGATTTCATACCTTTGGCCGTAATTCTAGAAGTTTAGTCATCAGATTTCATATCTTTGGCCGTAATTCGAGAAGTTTAGTCATCAGATCTCATATCTTTGGTCGTAATTCTAGAAGTTTAGTCATCAGATTTCATATATTTGGCCGTAATTCTAGAAGTTTAGTCATCAGATCTCATATCTTTGGCCGTAATTCGACTAAACATAGAGGAAAGTTCGACACCACAGAGATGAGATGTCTGAGAAAAGCGCTTGGAGTGACCAGAAAAGACAGAATCAGAAATGATTTTATAAGAGAAAGAGTAGACATTGAACCAGTCCTAAGCTACATACAGAAACAACAAATAAACTGGTTTGTCCATCTAGAAATAATGCCGTGTGATTGTTTACCATAAAAAGCTTATATTAACTAACCGAACGGGTACAACAAGATGTGAAGACAGAAAGAAATCTAGAAAGAAAGAAAAATCAAAAGAAAAAAAAAGAAAGATTTATTGTCTAACTTGTTGCTGCGAAAGATCATCATCATAATATATGTTGGCGTAGGTGATCATGTCTCTCCACAACTTTTTATCTCTACTGTTATTTATTACTTCAGCTGTTAACTTCTTACTAAACCATTCTCTTAATCTGTTTGCTATCTTTTCTCTCTGTTTTCCTCTACATTTTTCTTCCTCCAATTTTTCCTGTTGTCACAATATATTCCCGCTGTTCCCTCCAAAATGTCACCAAGGACGTTTGGTTCCTCATCTTCTTGTGGTCACAAACTTTATTTGTTGTTTCCTTTTCTTCTAGAAAGTTCTCGTTGATGTCTAGTTGTCCCTGTTTTTCTCAACATTATTCTACAAAACTTTATATATGTGGTCGCTTTACTATTAATATGTGTTATTCGTGTGTCCATTATTCACGTCCATACATACACGTACTTTCTCTAAATGAAACTGAAGTCTTTTATTTTGCATGTTAATTTTATTCATTCCACAGCTCCGTGGAGTCCAGATATTGAATCTTCAGAAGTTAACAGTAGCGAGTGATAGACATCAGAAGTAAACAGTAGCGAGTGATATACATCAGGAGTATACAGTAGCGAGTGGTAGACTTCAGGAGTAAACAGTAGCGAGTGATAGACATCAGGAGTAATCAGTAGCGAGTGATAGACATCAGGAGTAAACAGTAGCGAGTGATATACTTCAGGAGTAAACAGTAGCGAGTGATATACATCAAGAGTAAATATTAACGAGTGATATACATCAGGAGTAAACAGTAGCGAGTGATATACATCAGGAGTAAACAGTAGCGAGTGATAGACATCAGAAGTGAGCAGTAGCGAGTGATAGACATCAGAAGTGAGCAGTAGCGAGTGATAGCCACCAAGAGTAAACAATAGCGAATGATAGACATCAGGAGTAAACAGTAGCAAGTGATATACATCAGGAGTGAGCAGTAGCGAGTGATAGACATCAGGAGTAAACAGTAGCGAGTGATAGACATCAGGAGTAAACAGTAGCGAGTGGTAGACATCAACAGTAAGCAGTAGCGAGTGATAGACATCATGAGTAAACAGTAGCGAGCGATATACGTCCAGAAGTAAACAGTAGCGAGTGACAGACATCAGAAGTAAACAGTAGCGAATTACAGACATCATAATTAAACAGTAGCGAGTGATAGAAATCATAAGTAAACAGTAGCGAGTGATGGACATCAAGAGTAAACAGTAGCGAGTGATAGAAATCATAAGTAAACAGTAGTGAGTGATGGACATCAAGAGTAAACAGTTGCGAGTGACAAACATCAGAAGTAAACAGTTGCGAGTGACAGACATCAGAAGTAACTGAACCAACATTATATATTAGGCAGCTTTCTACAACAACACCAATCACAGCAGACATCTCAGTAGAAGCCACTAGATATACAACCAGTCCAACATTTCCATAAAAAGACAGATGCAACAAAAACAAACAACACGCTAGAACCTATAAAAACATCTGTACACACATTGCCACGATTCCAAACAACAACATTAGAGATTCTAAAATTACAACAATACATCATACAACAACACGATGAGTAACAACACGACGTGAAGCAACATAAAATACAACAGCACAACACACGATAAAGATGATACAGAAACACTTTGTCTAATGCCAGGACCAACAACAGCATGTTCCCACAAGTCCAAGTGTAGAAACATCACATTGTAATACATCAACAGTTGCCAGCAAAACATGTACATCTAATGTTCCAAAAACTAACAGCACAACACAGACATTACTCCGTCATTTAACGGTACAATAACAGACACTACTCCATCATTTAACGGTACAATAACAGACACTACTCCATCATTTAACGGTACAATAACAGACACTACTCCATCATTTAACGGTACAATAACAGACACTACTCCATTATTTAACTCGACAACAACAGTCATTTTTCTAAAACAGATAATACAAGAACAGAAATTATTTCAACGTTTTACAGTACAAGAACAGAAATTATTTCAACGTTTTACAGTACAAGAACAGAAATTATTGTAACGTTTTACAGTACAAGAACATAAATTATTTCAACATTTTGCAGTACAAGAACAGAAATTATGTCAACAAATGACAGTACAAGAACAGAAATTATGTCAACAAATGGCAGTACAAGAACAGAAATTATGTCAACAAATGACAGTACAAGAACAGAAATTATGTCAACAAATGGCAGTACAAGAACAGAAATTATGTCAACAAATGGCAGTACAAGAACAGAAATTATGTCAACAAATGGCAGTACAAGAACAGAAATTATGTCAACAAATGGCAGTACAAGAACAGAAATTATGTCAACAAATGACAGTACAAGAACAGAAATTATGTAAACAAATGGCAGTACAAGAACAGAAATTATGTCAACAAATGACAGTACAAGAACAGAAATTATGTCAACAAATGACAGTACAAGAACAGAAATTATGTCAACAAATGGCAGTACAAGAACAGAAATTATGTCAACAAATGTCAGTACAAGAACAGAAATTATGTCAACAAATGTCAGTACAAGAACAGAAATTATGTCAACAAATGCCAGTACAAGAACAGAAATTATATCAACAAATGACAGTACAAGAACAGAAATTATGTCAACAAATGACAGTACAAGAACAGAAATTATGTCAACAAATGGCAGTACAAGAACAGAAATTATGTCAACAAATGACAGTACAAGAACAGAAATTATGTCAACAAATGACAGTACAAGAACAGAAATTATGTCAACAAATGGCAGTACAAGAACAGAAATTATGTCAACAAATGACAGTACAAGAACAGAAATTATGTCAACAAATGGCAGTACAAGAACAGAAATTATGTCAACAAATGGCGGTACAAGAACAGAAATTATGTCAACAAATGGCAGTACAAGAACAGAAATTATGTCAACAAATGTCAGTACAAGAACAGAAATTATGTCAACAAATGACAGTACAAGAACAGAAATTATGTCAACAAATGTCAGTACAAGAACAGAAATTATGTCAACAAATGTCAGTACAAGAACAGAAATTATGTCAACAAATGGCAGTACAAGAACAGAAATTATGTCAACAAATGTCGGTACAAGAACAGAAATTATGTCAACAAATGTCGGTACCAGAACAGAAATTATGTCAACAAATGTCGGTACAAGAACAGAAATTATATCAACAAATGGCAGTACAAGAACAGAAATTATGTCAACAAATGTCGGTACAAGAACAGAAATTATGTCAACAAATGTCGGTACAAGAACAGAAATTATGTCAACAAATGTCGGTACAAGAACAGAAATTATATCAACAAATGTCGGTACAAGAACAGAAATTATATCAAAAATGTCGGTACAAGAACAGAAATTATGTCAACAAATGTCGGTACAAGAACAGAAATTATGTCAACAAATGTCGGTACATTTGTTAATAACAAGGGGACTAACCTACAAAAGGGGAACTAACCCACAACAACACTGGTTTCCAACATTTCGTGTTAGACTAAATGTTAATAGTTCACACAAACACAAACACTCATTAACTAGTTCGCCTCAACTCCCAGATAAAAACAAACCAATTATTTGACACCAACCCACACACACACAAACACCAACACACATCAACGGAAGCAAGCCTACAATAAAAGAAAAAAAAAATTCACGATATTTGTTAATTATTTTTGTTTTTGTTATGTGTACGTCACTATTATCATGTTCTTCTTTTTCCTCTCCCTCTCATTCTTCCTCTCATAACACCGGTGGTCGTAACACAACCCACATATTGGGACAGCTATCCCCTATACTTCAACACAACCCACTTATTGGGACAGCTATCCCCTATACTTCAACACAACCCACACATTGAGACAGCTATACCCTTTACTTCAACACAACACACACATTTGGACAACTATCCCCTATACTTCAACACAATCCACATATTGGGACAGCTATCCCCTATACTTCAACACAATCCACACATTGAGACAACTATCCCTTATACTTCAACACAACCCACATATTGGGACAGCTATCCCCTATACTTCAACACAACCCACATATTGGGACAGCTATCCCCTATACTTCAACACAACCCACTTATTGGGACAGCTATCCCCTATACTTCAACACAACCCACACATTGAGACAGCTATACCCTTTACTTCAACACAACACACACATTTGGACAACTATCCCCTATACTTCAACACAATCCACATATTGGGACAGCTATCCCCTATACTTCAACACAATCCACACATTGAGACAACTATCCCTTATACTTCAACACAACCCACATATTGGGACAGCTACCCCTATACTTCAACACAACCCACACATTGGGACAATTATCCTCTATTTTCAACACAACCCACATATTGGGACAACTTTCCCCTATACTTCAACACAGCCCACATATTGGGACAGCTATCCTCTATACTGCAACACAACCCACATATTAGGACAGTTATCCCCAATACTTCAACACAACCCACATATTGGGACTGCTATCCTCTATACTTCAACACAACCCACACATTGGGACAGCTATCCTCTATACTTCAACACAACCCACATATTGGGACAGCTATCCCCTATACTTCAACACAACCCACACATTGAGACAACTATACCCTATACTTCAACACAACTCGCATATTGGGACAACTATCCCCTATACTTCAACACAACCCACACATTGGGACAGATATCCCCTATACTTCAACACAACCCACATATTGGTACAGCTACACCCTATACTTCAACACAAACCACATATTCGGACAGCTATCCCCTATACTTCAACATAACCCACATATTGGGACTGCTGTCCCCTATACTTCAACACAAACCACATATTGGGACAGCTATCCCCTATACTTCAACACAAACCACATATTGGGACAGCTATCCCATATACTTCAACACAAACCACATATTGGGTCAGCTATCCCCTATACTTCAACACAAACCACATCTTGGAACAGCTATCCCCTATACTTCAATACAAACCAAATGCTGGAACAGCTATCCTATATACTTCAACATAAACCACATACTGGGACAGCTATCCCCTATACTTCAAACACAAACAACTGTGAGCTGTGTGTCTCATCCGTTTTGTTCCTGTTTCGATATCTCGCTTGTTTACGATGAATTATGATATTGTATGACAGGGAACAGTTGGCTGTGTTCACTTTCTGCGCGGTTTCGCCTTATGTCTTTTGGCGTGTGCTGAGACTGATACGATGTGGACTACAGTTACCTTTCTTTGTTTGGGAGATGTGTTAGTAATTCGGATGATTCCACTGGCACTTGCGGTTGATCACATATGAATTTTGATTCGTTTGCAGTGATACCGAGGCCTTCCATAACCAATACCCAATAACCAAACCATATATAGGGACAGCCATCCTCTATATTTCAACACAAACCAAATATCTGGACAGCCATCACCTATACTTCAACACAAACCAAATATTTGGACAGCTATCCCCTATACTTCAACACAAACCAAATATTTGGACAGCTATCCCCTAAAAGAAAGCAACAAGAAAGGTCTCGGTCTGAATAGTAAGAAAACAGAAGTAATGGTTATATTGAAGAAACAATCACCTCCATCATGCAGTATAAAAATAAACGAGACAAATCTGAAACAAGTGCAACGTTTTAAATATTTGGACACAATAATAACATCAGATGGGAGATGCACCACAGAAATAAAAAGCAGAATAGCTCAGGCCAAAATGGCATTTCAGAAAATGAAAAATATCTTATGTAACAAATCTATGTCAATAAAAATGAGAAAGAGAGTTCATCGGTGCTATATAGAACCAATTCTGACCTATGGAAGAGAATCATGGACAGTAGACAAACAAATGAAAAGACAATTATAGGCCACAAAGATGGGATTTCTCAGAAGAATGTTGAAAGTTCCCTGGACAGATAAAAAGACCAATGAGGAAGTTCTCAAAGAGGCCAACACAAAAAGGAGCTGTTAAAAAACATCAGAAAGAAGCAATCAACATTTTTCGGGCACATCATGAGAAGAGGAAAGTTGGAATATTTGGTTACAACTGGCAAAATAAAAGGAAAGAGAGATCGCTTGCGACAAAGAGAGAAAATACTGGATAGCTTGGTGTCATGGCATGGAAAACAGTCAACAACAGAACTGATACGATGCACTGTAGATAGAAGATTGTGGAGGGACATGATCACCTACGCCAACCGGTATGGCACATGATGATGATGATGATCCCTTATACTTCAACACAAACCACATATTGGAACATCCATCTACCATACTTCAAAACAAACTAAATATTGGGACAGCTATCCCCTATACTTCAACACAAACCACATATTGGGACATCCATCTACCATACTTCAACGCAAACCAAATATTGGGACAGCTATCCCCTATACTTCAACACAAACCACATATTGGGACATCCATCTACCATACTTCAACACAAACCAAATATTGGGACAGCTATCCCCTATACTTCAACACAAACCACATATTGGGACATCCATCTACCATACTTCAACACAAACCAAATATTGGGACAGCTATCCCCTATACTTCAACACAAACCAAATATTGGGACAGCCATCCCCTATACTTCGAACACAAATCAAATGTGTTGATATTTTGATCAGTATGTTGAACTTAATCTCCTAAAAATAATCCCTTCACCCATTGGTATAATTGATTGTTGATTGTATGAGAGGAGGTCAAAAAGTAATGCACACCAATTTTTTTCTCGGCTAATAATAAAGATAGGAATATGAAATTTTGCACACTTGGAATATGACATGTTCCAATTATGTGCACCAAATTGCACAGCATTCTGAAAAATATTACGCAATCTATGAACCGTTAAAATGGAGCTTGTCAACAATGTCCGTTACAAACAGCGAATTGTCATAGAATTTCTGGTTGCGGAAAAAGAAACTGTGGCAAACATTCATAAACGACTGTGTGCAGTGTACAAATGTTCTGCAGTCGATAGGAGCACAGTTAGTCGCTGGGTTCAGAGAATTAAAGCTGCAGAAAGTGTACGAATTTAGCTGCATGATTTACCGCGTTCTGGACGTGTTGCCTCGGCTACCAGCATAGACATGTTAAACCGGGCTGATGCCATTATTCGTAAGGATAGGCGTATCACTAGTCAGCAATTGGCATTGCAGCTTACAGTCAGCAAGGGAAGTGCAATCGCAATTTTTAAAACTCTCGGATATTCAAAGATTTGCGCTCGATGGGTTCCTCGGTGCCTAACAAATGATCACAGAGTTCAAAGGAAAACATTCTGTTCTGAATTGTTGGAGCGTTTCGGTGTTGAAGGACAAATGTTTTTGTCAAAAATTGTTACCGGTGACGAAACGTGGGCACATTATTATGAGCCTGAAACAAAAATGCAGTCAATGGAATGGCATCATCCGCAGTCACCAAAAAGAGAAAAATTCAAAACATCTCCATCGGCCGGAAAGGTGATGATCACTGTCTTCTGGGACATTGATGGTGTGATTCTTGTTGATGTAATGACAAGAGGTGAGGCAATCAACTCGACAGCTTACATCAATACACTGACAAAACTCAAAAATTGGTTCCACAGAGTTCGGCATAATAAGCCATCTGCAGATGTGTTGCTTCAACATGACAATGCACGCCCTCACACAAGTCTGGTAACACGGGAAGCAATCAACAAATTTGGTTGGACTGTACTGCCCCATCCTCCTTACAGCCCTGATCTGGCTCCCTCAGATTTCCATCTGTTTGGACCACTCAAAAAATTCCTGCGTGGGAAACACTTTGACAATGATGAGGATGTGATCCGTGCAGTTAAAAAATGGCTACGCGAGCAGAACAAAACTTGGTACAAACGAGGCATTCATGACCTAGTTTCGCGTTGGCGTAAGGTAATAAGCTTGGACGGAGATTATGTTGAAAAATAGGTAGTGTCAAGGGGATGTTCAGCTACAATCTGTGAAAATTTCACACATTTTGCCCGAATAGTTTCCGAGAAAAAAAGTGGTGTGCATTACTTTTTGACCTCCCTTCAGTATTTGAAACGTTGCACTTGTTTTAGATTTGTCTCGTTTATTTTTATGCTGCATGATGGTGATGATTGTTTCTTCGATATAACCATTACTTCTGTTTTCTTACTATTCAGACTGAGACCTTTCTTGTTGCTTTCTTCTACTATTATGTCTATCATTTCTTGTAGTTCGTTCTCTGTCTCTGTTATTAAGACTGTGTCATCCGCATATCGCAAATTATTTATGTTGTGACCGTTGACTTCAATTCCTTGTTTGTCTACTATTGATCTCATAATATATTCGCTGTAAAGTGAAAACAAGTCCGGTGACAGAACACAGCCTTGTCTGACTCCTTGTTTTATATATTGGAATTGTCCTGTTTGGTTGTTAATTCGTATAGCTGCTGTTTGTTGCCAGTACATATTTTTTATGATTCGCAGATCCTTGCCATCAATGTTTAATTTCTCCAGCATATTGATTATTTCCACATGCTTTACTTTGTCAAATGCTTTCGTGTAGTCTATAAAGCACATATATAGATCTTTCTTTACCTCTATAGAGTAGAGAAGAAAATATAAATTATAGAAATTATAGGAGTAGAGAAGAAAATATAAGTTTTCAAAGATATCATAGATACAACTAGTAATAAGAGGAGAAAACCCGAAAGGGGTAAGACTCAATAAATAAGACTCAAGAAGAGAGAGAGAAAAGAGAGAGAACCCGAAATGGGTCAAACAAAGTATTGCGAGGAGGAAACCCGAAATGGGTACATGAAATAGTAAGAGAGAAGAGAGAACCCGAACTGGGAAAAACCAAATAATAAGAGGAAAAAAACTCAAAAGGGGTAAGACTCAAATGAATAGAAGAAATATAGATGAGAAGAAGAGAAAACTGAAAACCCGGATGGGTTAAAATAAGAGGTAACTGAGTAATCCAAAATGGACAGTTGACCTAAGAAGATAGTAGGAGAAAAGTAAAGAGTATAGTCGGGACAGGAAGAAATGAACACCCAGACGGGTGGATGAAAAAAAAAAAGGTAGCTGAGAATAAATCCGAAATGGACAGTTGACCTAAGAAGATAGTAAGAGAAAAGTGAAGAGTATAGTCGGTACAGGAAGAAATGAACACCCAGACGGTTGGAGGAAGAAAAGGTAGCTGAGAATAAATCCGAAATGGACAGTTGACCTAAGAAGATAGTAAGAGAAAAGTGAAGAGTATAGTCGGTACAGGAAGAAATGAACACCCAGACGGTTGGAGGAAGAAAAGGTAGCTGAGAATAAATCCGAAATGGATAGGCTACTAGAGACTCAAGAAAAGGAGGAGAAATGGCGCAAAATGTTGTATATAATTAAATGTAAATAGTAGAGAATTGTTGTATTGAAGTCAATGTAAATAGTAGAGGAGAAGAGGCGTCAAAGTGTCTTAGGGGAAGAAAGACACAGAAAATGTAGAGGCGGGATTATCAATCCATGAACGCACTACAGGGGCGTTATGTGCAACTAGCAATAATGTGAATTGCAGAATGTCAATATTGAGACATTGCTGAGGGCAATGGTAGGAGAAATAAGGAGATATAAGTCATTGCTGAGGGCAATGATAAGAGAAATAGAAGAGACGCCAGGAGGTAAGAAAGTGTAGGACCAGAGCGAGCCAGTCCAGGTAGGACAAACTACACTAGAAAAGTATCGTACAAGCAGATACAGAAACATTGCAAAAGGTCAATGTCTGTAAATAATGTACTATAGATAGAGAAACATTGCAAAAGGTCAATGTCTGTAAATAATGTACTATAGATAGAGAAACATTGCAAAAGGTCAATGTCTGTAAATAATGTACTATAGATAGAGAAACATTGCAAAAGGTCAATGTCTGTAAATAATGTACTATAGATAGAGAAACATTGCAAAAGGTCAATGTCTGTAAATAATGTACTATAGATAGAGAAACATTGCAAAAGGTCAATGTCTGTAAATAATGTACTATAGATAGAGAAACATTGCAAAAGGTCAATGTCTGTAAATAATGTACTATAGATAGAGAAACATTGCAAAAGGTCAATGTCTGTAAATAATGTACTATAGATAGAGAAACATTGCAAAAGGTCAATGTCTGTAAATAATGTACTATAGATAGAGAAACATTGCAAAAGGTCAATGTCTGTAAATAATGTACTATAGATAGAGAAACATTGCAAAAGGTCAATGTCTGTAAATAATGTACTATAGATAGAGAAACATTGCAAAAGGTCAATGTCTGTAAATAATGTACTATAGATAGAGAAACATTGCAAAAGGTCAATGTCTGTAAATAATGTACTATAGATAGAGAAACATTGCAAAAGGTCAATGTCTGTAAATAATGTACTATAGATACAGAAACATTGCAAAAGGTCAATGTCTGTAAATAATGTACTATAGATAGAGAAACATTGCAAAAGGTCAATGTCTGTAAATAATGTACTATAGATACAGAAACATTGCAAAAGGTCAATGTCTGTAAATAATGTACTATAGATACAGAAACATTGCAAAAGGTCAATGTCTGTAAATAATGTACTATAGATACAGAAACATTAGGAGTTGATGGAGCAGATTTAGTCATTAGGAGTTGATGGAGCAGATTTAGTCATTAGGAGTTGATGGAGCAGGTTTAGTCATTAGGAGTTGATGGAGCAGGTTTAGTCATTAGGAGTTTATGGAGCAGGGTTAGTCATTAGGAGTTGATGGAGCAGATTTAGTCATTAGGAGTTGATGGAGCAGGTTTAGTCATTAGGAGTTGATGGAGCAGGGTTAGTCATTAGGAGTTGATGGAGCAGGTTTAGTCATTAAGAGTTGATGGAGCAGGTCTAGTCATTAGGAGTTGATGGAGCAGGTCTAGTCATTAGGAGTTGATGGAGCAGGTTTAGTCATTAGGAGTTGATGGAGCAGGTCTAGTCATTAGGAGTTGATGGAGCAGGTTTAGTCATTAGGAGTTGATGGAGCAGGTTTAGTCATTAGGAGTTGATGGAGCAGGTTTAGTCATTAGGAGTTGATGGAGCAGGTTTAGTCATTAGGAGTTGATGGAGCAGGTTTAGTCATTAGGAGTTGATGGAGCAGGTTTAGTCATTAGTAGTTGATGGAGCAGGTTTAGTCATTAGGAGTTGATGGAGCAGGTCTAGTCATTAGGAGTTGATGGAGCAGGTTTAGTCATTAGGAGTTGATGGAGCAGGGTTAGTCATTAGGAGTTGATGGAGCAGGTTTAGTCATTAAGAGTTGATGGAGCAGGTCTAGTCATTAGGAGTTGATGGAGCAGGTCTAGTCATTAGGAGTTGATGGAGCAGGTTTAGTCATTAGGAGTTGATGGAGCAGGCAGGTCTAGTCATTAGGAGTTGATGGAGCAGGTTTAGTCATTAGGAGTTGATGGAGCAGGTTTAGTCATTAGGAGTTGATGGAGCAGGTTTAGTCATTAGGAGTTTATGGAGCAGGTTTAGTCATTAGGAGTTGATGGAGCAGGTTTAGTCATTAGGAGTTGATGGAGCAGGTTTAGTCATTAGGAGTTGATGGAGCAGGTTTAGTCATTAGGAGTTGATGGAGCAGGTCTAGTCATTAGGAGTTGATGGAGCAGGTTTAGTCATTAGGAGTTGATGGAGCAGGTTTAGTCATTAGGAGTTGATGGAGCAGGTTTAGTCATTAGGAGTTGATGGTGCAGGTTTAGTCATTAGGAGTTGATGGAGCAGGTTTAGTCATTAGGAGTTGATGGAGCAGGTTTAGTCATTAGGAGTTTATGGAGCAGGTTTAGTCATTAGGAGTTGATGGAGCAGGTTTAGTCATTAGGAGTTGATGGAGCAGGTTTAGTCATTAGGAGCTGATGGAGCAGGTTTAGTCATTAGGAGTTGATGGAGCAGGTTTAGTCATTAGGAGTTGATGGAGCAGGTTTAGTCATTAGGAGTTGCAATGACTAAAGAATAGTGGAGGCTATGTAGAAGAGGAGGAAGAAAAGGATAGAGAGAGTGAAGGAGAAAATAAAGAGCATGTCAGAAAGAACGATCCGGAAGTGAGGAGGCGAATAGGCGAGACAAAATGTGTAAAGATAGGTCAAGGACAAATAGATAAAAACGTAGTCACAGTAATAACAAAGAGGATAGGCTAGGAAAAAGGCGTGCAGAACGTGGGAGGTCATCTCCAGACACTAACGGGACAAAGCAATGCACGGATATAAGGAGAGAATTAAATAAACAGAGGCCAGGTCCGAAAGTAGAACAATGTCAAGGGAACCAGACAGACACACGCGGGGGTGTAATAAAGAGGTCGAAATTAACATGCAAAAACATGAAGGCCATGTCCATAAGTGAGTGGGTGGTCAGACGTGCGTGGGCAGGAAGATGCTGATTGGATGGATAAGCCAAATTTAAGGGACAGACACATAACATAAAAGGATTATTAGTCAGATTCGAGAGATTGGAAGAACTCAAGATTCAGAACATGAAGAAACAGTCGGACATTTGAGATTATAGAGAGCAGAAGTTGTAATTGAGCTCGCGGAGAAGGTAGTCATAGGGGCACGCGCGTCCTAGAAGCCAGTCGGGCCATAGAGAGGCTAACACCAGCCTCATAGAGTAGAAGTAATGTAGAATAGTCAAGACCTAGCATATTTAACAGGCAGACGACAGACTAGATCGCTAGATAGTAATTAGGATAGGGGAGGCGCTCGATGGGAGCGTCTCAAATTAATATAGTGCCATAGTGTGTGCAAGTGTGGTCCTGACATTACATATTAGTCGTATGTCTGCGTCGTCTAGATTTATATCCTTTAGGCAGTCTATAAGTTGGTTATGGTGTATTCCATCGAAATTTAGCTGCATTAGTTTTTTGTTTGTTTCTCTTTAATTTGATTTTCATTTTTATCATTACAGGATTGTGGTCTGAATTTATATCTGCTCCTGGGTATGTTTTGGCTTTCTTGACGCTGTTCCTGAATCTGTATTTTGTCTCTTCTTGTCTCCAGGGCTTTTCCATGTGTATAATTTTCTTTTCTCTTGCTCAAAGAATGTGTTGCATATTATCAGTCTGTTTTCTTCACAAAATTGTATTAATCTTTCTCCTCTGTTATTCCTTTTTCCTAGACCATGATTTCCTATTATTGTCTTATATTTACCTTTTCCTACTTTAGCGTTCATATCACCCATTATAATCAAGATGTCTGATGATTTCACTTGCTTCATAACTGTGTTTAGATCTTGATAGTATGCCTCTATTTGTTCGTCTGTATAGTCTTGAGTAGGTGCGTATGTCTGTATTATTGCTATGTCGAATGGTTTTGCCTTCATTTTTATTAGTATATTCCTATCATTATATGTCAATTGAGTATTTATATATTTTTGTAGTTCTCGTTGTATTAGAATTCCTACTCCTCTTTGATGTTCTTTTGTGTTTCCTGAATATATAAATGTATATTTATCGTCTTGTATGTATCCACTTTCCTTCCATCTTGTTTCCGAGATTCCTAAGATATCTATGTTTAGTCGTTCTGCTTCTACCATAAGATTTTCTAGTTTTCCTTGTTGGTATAAGGTCCTAACATTCCATGTAGCTATTTTTAATTCGTTCTTAATACGGTACTTAGAATTTCTCTCCCTGGCTTTCTTTGGATTGTTACGTGATGAGGCTCCAATCTCTTTCACGGTGGTCTGCCATTTTCGCCTTTCATGTTCTGAAAATGCAGGCTCATACAGGGGACAAAATATTATTTTAGGGGTGGACTTTAACTGCGTCCTGACAGATATGGACATCATTGGAGGAGAGGTCAGGAAGCTGATAAGGAAAACAAGTAAAGATGACAATCACCAACTGGACATTTTACACACAATAATTGACACCCACGGTTTGACTGATGCATATAGACACACACACCCACACGGCATGGACATCACACACACACAAAAACCTCCCACAACAGGGCTACACGGCTAGACAGGATTTATGTCCCGTCCACAAATTTCATCAGCCAGGCCACACATATCACAAACACACTCCAGTTTACAGACCACAAGGCAGTCATTGCAACAATTAACACCGCATACACAAACACTCATTCCAGTAGGTCACCTCACTGGAAATTCAACAACACCCTACTGCAAAACAAAGCATATACAGAACACATTAAACAAATTATCCAGCTATACACTGACGACAAAAACATAGATGACATACAGCAACACTAGGAACTCCTCAAAAACACTATACGAGAAAGAACACAGATTATAGCACTACGGATAAACAAACACAGATCAAGACAAGAAACATTTCTAGAAGAAGCCATCAAATTAACAAAACAGACATGCACCCATCATCCCCACACTAGAGGAGGAGTTGGAACAGCACAGACATCACAAATTCCACGAAGCACTGCTTCGCACAGGCTTAAAAACAATAACACAGGAAATTCCCAGCAAACAATATATGGCAATAGAACAGAGCATACAACGAAACAGACAAATAGGGAAAATAATAGACATAGACGACAACACCCAGACTGACATTTCAAATATAACAAAAGCATTCGAAAACTACTACAGGAACCTCTATACGGAAAGTAACACACATTCAAACATACAAGACAAATTCATGCAATAAACAAGGAAACTACCAGACGCTGACAGGGAAAAACTTGACGAAGAACTCACATTAGCTGACATAACAAACGCAATACAATCAATGCAAAAGAACAAATCTCCGGGACCTGACGGCCTCACAATAGAATTCTTCCAACATTTCTTTCCTCTCCTAGGCCCTCTTCTTCTCAGAATGTACACAGACTCATTCACAAAGAAACAACTTCCTCCAAGCTTAAACATGTCTTACATAACATTACTACGCAAAGACAACACAGACAAATCACTTCTTAAAAACTACAGACCCATTTCACTACTTAACACAGACTACAAGATACTAACAAAAGCACTAACAAACAAACTGAAACCCTTCATGGCAACACTCATTCACAAAGATCAACAGTGCAGTGTACAGGGCAGAAACATCCACCAGCACACACATTTTATACGAGACATCATAACGTACACTCATGACAAAGACAGTCAGTCTTCCATTCTATCTCTCGACCAAGAAAAAGCCTTCGACAGAGTATCTCATTCGTTTCTCCACAAGACACTACTGAACTGCAACATAGGAACAAGCTTCAGACAGTGGATACACATTCTGTATTCCAGACCTGAAAGTAAAGTCCTAGTGAACCATTCGTTCACAGAGGCCTTCGGACTAACTAGATCAGTCCGACAGGGATGTTCTCTCTCTCCTTTACTTTACGCTTTGACCACAGAACCGCTCTTAGAGAGCATCAGACAAGACAGTTCCATTAAAGGTACATTTACACCAGGGAAAGGAGAGCATAAATTGTTAGCCTACGCTGACGATACTGTCTTCTTTCCATCAAACATTACATCAATAGACAACATCCTCAATACTTTCACAGAATTTGGGAAAGGTAGCGGGGCACAGATAAACACACATAAATCATTCATCATGGGCATAGGCAGGTGGAAGAACAAAGTGGACTTTCCCTCTGCTCTAACACCTGTTCCTAACATCAAGTTGTATGGAATTACATATCCTTACAACCCAAACAGAACACACAAACCAACATGGCAGAACCTAGTCACACAGATAACAGACATGCTGCAGAGATACAAATACAAAACATCCACAATTTTTGGTAGAACAATCATTGTAAACACTTACATCATTCCAAAACTAATATACATAGCTACAGTTTTTAAACCACCACAGCAAACAATAACAGACATAAGAAAACTCATAAGGCATTTTGTTTTTGGAAGCACTTTACACAGCATACAACACAAAACACTAATACAACACAAAAAACAAGGAGGTATTTCACTACAGGACATACACACAAAAATTAAAACAATCAGGATAATCCACGTGAGCCGCATCATCCAACAACCAGACAATCATACTTTCGCACACTATTACATGGGACTGAGATTACTCAAATTCAGAAAACCCAACAACTCAATACCTCACCATTTCGGTCCCACACCCACATTCTACAAAAAATGCATTCAAGCCATCCAAGGACTCGACAATCTATTACATCAAAAGACAAACACCATTTACAAACACCTCATTAAACAGCAAGCACCTCCATTACAGCTCAGAATCAAGAGGGGCCAAAAATACTTTCTCACAGACTACACCAGCACTTTCTCAAACCTCCACAACCCACACATCGCTCCCAAAGCAAGGGAAGTCACATACAGACTCATATACAGCATGACACCCACAACAAGGGAAGTCACATACAGACTCATATACAGCATGACACCCACAGGACAGGCAGCAAAATGCCAACTTTGCAGGCAAAACATACAAGAAACAGAAGAACACATATTCTACAAATGCAGCACAATCATACCAGCAAGAACGGAGTTACAACACACACTAGAAACACACACTACACAGAAAGTAGACATATACAGATCTATCATGCTGAACACACTACCAAAAACAACAACACAACAATCCTACACTAAATCCCTAATTCTATTATCGGAATATAGGAATTTGGTGTGGGCCTGCAGAAATGCTGCCGTTTACCAGTCTAAAACTTTTAATGCCAACTTGTTTCTACTTATTTATAATAAAAGAGCAATGTCCATTTTTAAACAATAAAATTTAAATTTTTGAGAATGAATGGAAGAATGCGAATGAATGATTTTCTACTATTCAAGTGGAAAGGCACACCTGTAAAGTCTTTTATCTCCCTTGTTTGCCACACTTGGTGGCTTCATCAAAGGAAACACCAATACAGCCGCCGACGACATCCCCAAACACAGACGTCAGAGTGCTTGAGGCTATTGTTGCCTCGTTTTAAGTATTCACCTGCGGCAAGCGATAGACAAGCTATCAGTTAAGCCGCCGACGAGACGTCACACCTGCCAAAAGACAGGCTCGAGGCTATTGTCGGCTCGATTAGCTACCTTTAGTGGCGACAGGCATAAAGAAAGTTTCACCTTTTTATCCGCCGACACAGGTCGGGGTGATCAATTATATTGTCGCCTCTGGCGCTCCTGTTTTTCTTTTGAACCTTTGGTCGTGTGGTGCAATAGATTTCTTGACTTTTAAATTACATGGAAAATATATGTATCATCACTCATCATCATCAAATCACATAAATGAAATTTATTGTTGTAAAATTTTAAAAACGAAATAAAGATAAAAAAAAAATATATTTATAAATCCAAAAAAAAAAAAAAATATTTAGTGTCCCCCATTATATAAAATCAAGGAAAATCATGGCGTTCTGGATGACGTCAAACGGAAGCTTCACTTGTCGCCGCTGATCTGTGTTTTTGATTTAAACTGACAGATCTTTTTTGTATAAGGGGAATCCTTGACTTGCCAGCAAAATAAGGAGATGAGAAATATCGAAGAACAGAGTTTGAGTGTCCAACAGGACGGATAACGACATAAGATAAATGTGGTGAAGATACTTGCAAATAAAGAAAACAACAGAAGTCATTGTAGATTCAGCACCAAGACAGGACGGATAACGACATGAGATAAATGTGGTGAAGATACTTGCAAATAAAGAAAACAACAGAAGTCATTGTAGATTCAGCCCCAAGACAGGACGGATAACGACATAAGATAAATGTGGTGAAGATACTTGCAAATAAAGAAAACAACAGAAGTCATTGTAGATTCAGCCCCAAGACAGGACGGATAACGACATAAGATAAATGTGGTGAAGATACTTGCAAATAAAGAAAACAACAGAAGTCATTGTAGATTCAGCACCAAGACAGGACGGATAACGACATGAGATAAATGTGTGGAAGATACTTGCAAATAAAGAAAACAACAGAAGTCATTGTAGATTCAGCACCAAGACAGGACGGATAACGACATAAGATAAATGTGTGGAAGATACTTGCAAATAAAGAAAACAACAGAAGTCATTGTAGATTCAGCACTAAGACAGGACGGATAACGACATGAGATAAATGTGTGGAAGATACTTGCAAATAAAGAAAACAACAGAAGTCATTGTAGATTCAGCCCCAAGACAGGACGGATAACGACATAAGATAAATGTGGTGAAGATACTTGCAAATAAAGAAAACAACAGAAGTCATTGTAGATTCAGCCCCAAGACAGGACGGATAACGACATAAGATAAATGTGGTGAAGATACTTGCAAATAAAGAAAACAACAGAAGTCATTGCAGATTCAGCACCAAGACAGGACGGATAACGACATGAGATAAATGTGTGGAAGATACTTGCAAATAAAGAAAACAACAGAAGTCATTGTAGATTCAGCACCAAGACAGGACGGATAACGACATGAGATAAATGTGGGGAAGATACTTGCAAATAAAGAAAACAACAGAAGTCATTGTAGATTCAGCTCCAAGACAGGACGGATAACGACATGAGATAAATGTGTGGAAGATACTTGCAAATAAAGAAAACAACAGAAGTCATTGTAGATTCAGCACCAAGACAGGACGGATAACGACATGAGATAAATGTGTGGAAGATACTTGCAAATAAAGAAAACAACAGAAGTCATTGCAGATTCAGCACCAAGACAGGACGGATAACGACATGAGATAAATGTGTGGAAGATACTTGCAAATAAAGAAAACAACAGAAGTCATTGCAGATTCAGCACCAAGACAGGACGGATAACGACATGAGATAAATGTGGGGAAGATACTTGCAAATAAAGAAAACAACAGAAGTCATTGCAGATTCAGCACCAAGACAGGACGGATAACGACATAAGATAAATGTGGGGAAGATACTTGCAAATAAAGAAAACAACAGAAGTCATTGTAGATTCAGCACCAAGACAGGACGGATAACGACATGAGATAAATGTGGGGAAGATACTTGCAAATAAAGAAAACAACAGAAGTCATTGCAGATTCAGCACCAAGACAGGACGGATAACGACATGAGATAAATGTGGGGAAGATACTTGCAAATAAAGAAAACAACAGAAGTCATTGTAGATTCAGCCCCAAGACAGGACGGATAACGACATAAGATAAATGTGGTGAAGATACTTGCAAATAAAGAAAACAACAGAAGTCATTGTAGATTCAGCCCCAAGACAGGACGGATAACGACATAAGATAAATGTGGTGAAGATACTTGCAAATAAAGAAAACAACAGAAGTCATTGTAGATTCAGCACCAAGACAGGACGGATAACGACATGAGATAAATGTGTGGAAGATACTTGCAAATAAAGAAAACAACAGAAGTCATTGTAGATTCAGCACCAAGACAGGACGGATAACGACATAAGATAAATGTGTGGAAGATACTTGCAAATAAAGAAAACAACAGAAGTCATTGTAGATTCAGCACTAAGACAGGACGGATAACGACATGAGATAAATGTGGTGAAGATACTTGCAAATAAAGAAAACAACAGAAGTCATTGTAGATTCAGCACCAAGACAGGACGGATAACGACATAAGATAAATGTGGTGAAGATACTTGCAAATAAAGAAAACAACAGAAGTCATTGTAGATTCAGCCCCAAGACAGGACGGATAACGACATAAGATAAATGTGGTGAAGATACTTGCAAATAAAGAAAACAACAGAAGTCATTGCAGATTCAGCACCAAGACAGGACGGATAACGACATGAGATAAATGTGTGGAAGATACTTGCAAATAAAGAAAACAACAGAAGTCATTGTAGATTCAGCACCAAGACAGGACGGATAACGACATGAGATAAATGTGGTGAAGATACTTGCAAATAAAGAAAACAACAGAAGTCATTGTAGATTCAGCTCCAAGACAGGACGGATAACGACATGAGATAAATGTGTGAAGATACTTGCAAATAAAGAAAACAACAGAAGTCATTGTAGATTCAGCACCAAGACAGGACGGATAACGACATGAGATAAATGTGGGGAAGATACTTGCAAATAAAGAAAACAACAGAAGTCATTGTAGATTCAGCACCAAGACAGGACGGATAACGACATGAGATAAATGTGTGGAAGATACTTGCAAATAAAGAAAACAACAGAAGTCATTGTAGATTCAGCACCAAGACAGGACGGATAACGACATAAGATAAATGTGGGGAAGATACTTGCAAATAAAGAAAACAACAGAAGTCATTGTAGATTCAGCACCAAGACAGGACGGATAACGACATGAGATAAATGTGGGGAAGATACTTGCAAATAAAGAAAACAACAGAAGTCATTGTAGATTCAGCACAAAGACAGGACGGATAACGACATGAGATAAATGTGTGAAGATACTTGCAAATAAAGAAAACAACAGAAGTCATTGTAGATTCAGCACCAAGACAGGACGGATAACGACATGAGATAAATGTGTGGAAGATACTTGCAAATAAAGAAAACAACAGAAGTCATTGCAGATTCAGCACCAAGACAGGACGGATAACGACATGAGATAAATGTGTGGAAGATACTTGCAAATAAAGAAAACAACAGAAGTCATTGTAGATTCAGCACCAAGACAGGACGGATAACGACATGAGATAAATGTGTGGAAGATACTTGCAAATAAAGAAAACAACAGAAGTCATTGTAGATTCAGCTCCAAGACAGGACGGATAACGACATGAGATAAATGTGTGGAAGATACTTGCAAATAAAGAAAACAACAGAAGTCATTGTAGATTCAGCACCAAGACAGGACGGATAACGACATGAGATAAATGTGTGAAGATACTTGCAAATAAAGAAAACAACAGAAGTCATTGCAGATTCAGCACCAAGACAGGACGGATAACGACATGAGATAAATGTGTGGAAGATACTTGCAAATAAAGAAAACAACAGAAGTCATTGCAGATTCAGCACCAAGACAGGACGGATAACGACATGAGATAAATGTGGGGAAGATACTTGCAAATAAAGAAAACAACAGAAGTCATTGCAGATTCAGCACCAAGACAGGACGGATAACGACATGAGATAAATGTGGGGAAGATACTTGCAAATAAAGAAAACAACAGAAGTCATTGTAGATTCAGCACCAAGACAGGACGGATAACGACATGAGATAAATGTGGGGAAGATACTTGCAAATAAAGAAAACAACAGAAGTCATTGCAGATTCAGCACCAAGACAGGACGGATAACGACATGAGATAAATGTGGGGAAGATACTTGCAAATAAAGAAAACAACAGAAGTCATTGTAGATTCAGCACCAAGACAGGACGGATAACGACATGAGATAAATGTGGGGAAGATACTTGCAAATAAAGAAAACAACAGAAGTCATTGTAGATTCAGCACCAAGACAGGACGGATAACGACATAAGATAAATGTGGGGAAGATACTTGCAAATAAAGAAAACAACAGAAGTCATTGTAGATTCAGCACCAAGACAGGACGGATAACGACATAAGATAAATGTGTGGAAGATACTTGCAAATAAAGAAAACAACAGAAGTCATTGTAGATTCAGCACCAAGACAGGACGGATAACGACATAAGATAAATGTGTGGAAGATACTTGCAAATAAAGAAAACAACAGAAGTCATTGTAGATTCAGCACCAAGACAGGACGGATAACGACATGAGATAAATGTGGTGAAGATACTTGCAAATAAAGAAAACAACAGAAGTCATTGTAGATTCAGCACCAAGACAGGACGGATAACGACATAAGATAAATGTGGTGAAGATACTTGCAAATAAAGAAAACAACAGAAGTCATTGTAGATTCAGCCCCAAGACAGGACGGATAACGACATAAGATAAATGTGGTGAAGATACTTGCAAATAAAGAAAACAACAGAAGTCATTGCAGATTCAGCACCAAGACAGGACGGATAACGACATGAGATAAATGTGTGGAAGATACTTGCAAATAAAGAAAACAACAGAAGTCATTGTAGATTCAGCACCAAGACAGGACGGATAACGACATGAGATAAATGTGGGGAAGATACTTGCAAATAAAGAAAACAACAGAAGTCATTGTAGATTCAGCTCCAAGACAGGACGGATAACGACATGAGATAAATGTGTGGAAGATACTTGCAAATAAAGAAAACAACAGAAGTCATTGTAGATTCAGCACCAAGACAGGACGGATAACGACATGAGATAAATGTGGGGAAGATACTTGCAAATAAAGAAAACAACAGAAGTCATTGTAGATTCAGCACCAAGACAGGACGGATAACGACATGAGATAAATGTGTGGAAGATACCTGCAAATAAAGAAAACAACAGAAGTCATTGTAGATTCAGCACCAAGACAGGACGGATAACGACATAAGATAAATGTGGGGAAGATACTTGCAAATAAAGAAAACAACAGAAGTCATTGCAGATTCAGCACCAAGACAGGACGGATAACGACATGAGATAAATGTGGGGTAGATACTTGCAAATAAAGAAAACAACAGAAGTCATTGTAGATTCAGCACAAAGACAGGACGGATAACGAAATGAGATAAATGTGTGGAAGATACTTGCAAATAAAGAAAACAACAGAAGTCATTGCAGATTCAGCACCAAGACAGGACGGATAACGACATGAGATAAATGTGTGGAAGATACTTGCAAATAAAGAAAACAACAGAAGTCATTGCAGATTCAGCACCAAGACAGGACGGATAACGACATGAGATAAATGTGTGGAAGATACTTGCAAATAAAGAAAACAACAGAAGTCATTGCAGATTCAGCACCAAGACAGGACGGATAACGACATAAGATAAATGTGTGGAAGATACTTGCAAATAAAGAAAACAACAGAAGTCATTGCAGATTCAGCGCCAAGACAGGACGGATAACGACATAAGATAAATGTGTGGAAGATACTTGCAAATAAAGAAAACAACAGAAGTCATTGTAGATTCAGCACCAAGACAGGACGGATAACGACATGAGATAAATGTGGTGAAGATACTTGCAAATAAAGAAAACAACAGAAGTCATTGTAGATTCAGCACCAAGACAGGACGGATAACGACATGAGATAAATGTGTGGAAGATACTTGCAAATAAAGAAAACAACAGTAGTCATTGCAGATTCAGCACCAAGACAGGACGGATAACGACATAAGATAAATGTGGGGAAGATACTTGCAAATAAAGAAAACAACAGAAGTCATTGTAGATTCAGCACCAAGACAGGACGGATAACGACATGAGATAAATGTGGGGAAGATACTTGCAAATAAAGAAAACAACAGAAGTCATTGCAGATTCAGCACCAAGACAGGACGGATAACGACATAAGATAAATGTGGGGAAGATACTTGCAAATAAAGAAAACAACAGAAGTCATTGTAGATTCAGCACCAAGACAGGACGGATAACGACATGAGATAAATGTGGGGAAGATACTTGCAAATAAAGAAAACAACAGAAGTCATTGCAGATTCAGCACCAAGACAGGACGGATAACGACATGAGATAAATGTGGGGAAGATACTTGCAAATAAAGAAAACAACAGAAGTCATTGTAGATTCAGCACCAAGACAGGACGGATAACGACATGAGATAAATGTGGGGAAGATACTTGCAAATAAAGAAAACAACAGAAGTCATTGTAGATTCAGCACCAAGACAGGACGGATAACGACATAAGATAAATGTGGGGAGGATACTTGCAAATAAAGAAAACAACAGAAGTCATTGTAGATTCAGCACCAAGACAGGACGGATAACTACATGAGATAAATGTGGGGAAGATACTTGCAAATAAAGAAAACAACAGAGGTCATTGTAGATTCAGCACCAAGACAGGACGGATAACGACATGAGATAAATGTGGTGAAGATACTTGCAAATAAAGAAAACAACAGAAGTCATTGCAGATTCAGCACCAAGACAGGACGGATAACGACATGAGATAAATGTGGGGAAGATACTTGCAAATAAAGAAAGCAACAGAAGTCATTGTAGATTCAGCACCAAGACAGGACGGATAACGACATGAGATAAATGTGGGGAAGATACTTGCAAATAAAGAAAACAACAGAAGTCATTGTAGATTCAGCACCAAGACAGGACGGATAACGACATAAGATAAATGTGGGGAGGATACTTGCAAATAAAGAAAACAACAGAAGTCATTGTAGATTCAGCACCAAGACAGGACGGATAACGACATGAGATAAATGTGGGGAAGATACTTGCAAATAAAGAAAACAACAGAAGTCATTGTAGATTCAGCACCAAGACAGGACGGATAACGACATGAGATAAATGTGGTGAAGATACTTGCAAATAAAGAAAACAACAGAAGTCATTGTAGATTCAGCCCCAAGACAGGACGGATAACGACATGAGATAAATGTGGGGAAGATACTTGCAAATAAAGAAAACAACAGAAGTCATTGTAGATTCAGCACCAAGACAGGACGGATAACGACATGAGATAAATGTGGTGAAGATACTTGCAAATAAAGAAAACAACAGAAGTCATTGTAGATTCAGCACCAAGACAGGACGGATAACGACATAAGATAAATGTGGGGAAGATACTTGCAAATAAAGAAAACAACAGAAGTCATTGTAGATTCAGCACCAAGACAGGACGGATAACGACATGAGATAAATGTGGGGAAGATACTTGCAAATAAAGAAAACAACAGAAGTCATTGTAGATTCAGCACCAAGACATGACGGATAACGACATAAGATAAATGTGGGGAGGATACTTGCAAATAAAGAAAACAACAGAAGTCATTGTAGATTCAGCACCAAGACAGGACGGATAACGACATGAGATAAATGTGGGGAAGGTACTTGCAAATAAAGAAAACAACAGAAGTCATTGTAGATTCAGCACCAAGACAGGACGGATAACGACATGAGATAAATGTGGTGAAGATACTTGCAAATAAAGAAAACAACAGAAGTCATTGTAGATTCAGCACCAAGACAGGACGGATAACGACATGAGATAAATGTGGTGAAGATACTTGCAAATAAAGAAAACAACAGAAGTCATTGTAGATTCAGCACCAAGACAGGACGGATAACGACATGAGATAAATGTGGTGAAGATACTTGCAAATAAAGAAAACAACAGAAGTCATTGTAGATTCAGCACCAAGACAGGACGGATAACGACATGAGATAAATGTGCGGAAGATACTTGCAAATAAAGAAAACAACAGAAGTCATTGCAGATTCAGCGCCAAGACAGGACGGATAACGACATGAGATAAATGTGGGGAAGATACTTGCAAATAAAGAAAACAACAGAAGTCATTGCAGATTCAGCACCAAGACAGGACGGATAACGACATGAGATAAATGTGGTGAAGATACTTGCAAATAAAGAAAACAACAGAAGTCATTGTAGATTCAGCACCAAGAAAGTGTTTTGCGCTCTTTGTTTCGCGCTAAGGCAATAATGTCTTCAATCTCCATTTCTCTTTCTACTGGTCATAGATTGGATTATGAAAGTAATGGAATAACAACAGAAATGGAATCCAATGTTCACTGACCAAGCAACTTAATGATTTAGACCTTGCTGATGACATAGCTTTACTATCACACAATCATCAACAGATGCATGATAAATAGAGCATACTTGAAGAGGGATCACAAATGTGACAGAAAATAAATAGATAAGACCCAAATTATGAGAATTAATTCTATTGGCAACAACCAATTAAAAATAGGAGAAATACCTCAACTAGACGTACAATCTTACATATTGCTGGGTAGTAATACAGACAAAGAGGGAGGAACAGAAAATGATACAAAAAAGCATAAAATAGAGGAGCACTTGTTGCACTGGGAAACAAATGGAAGTCCAAAGAAAGTAGGTCAAGAACTAAAATATAAATTTTCATCTCCAATGTTATATCAGTTTTATAATATGACTGTGAAACATGGAGAACAACTAAATTGACAATCATAAAGATACAGGCTTTCATTAATGGAGGCCTACACAGAATAAAAGAATGGAAATGGTAGACAAAATCACTAACATAGAATTATGGAAATGTACCAGTCAAATACCAGCGGATAAAGAGATACAGCGATGACAAGATAGGACACAGAATGCGGAAGCCAAATGAGAGTATTACACAACAGGCCATTTTTGGAATCCACAGGGGAAAAAAAACCAAAAAGGAAGACCAAGTAATTCTTGGAGAAGATAGATAGAAGCAGAGATGAAGATGTTGAGGAAGATATGGAACGATCTTTAAAGAATGGCAAGAAACATAACGGCTTGACAAGTGTTTGTTGAAGAATTATGCTCCACATGGAGCTAAAAGGTAGAAGAGATGAAGATACACACTTGCGATTTTTGTAATACAATGACTTTTATATAATGTTATGTAAATGTAAAATGGGAGGTAATAATACTTATTTTTTATGATGTAAGGGACACAACCTTTGAATAAAAACGTTTACACAGTTCTTTAATTATTAATGAAAAGTCTGAGCAGAAAAATGATTGTTTTGTAGAGCTTTAAAATTTAAAAACTATAGTTGGAGTAAGTCCATTACAGCATTCTGTAAATTTACAGTTTACAATTTTAAATTTAGTGAATTAAAAAGAAATATATTTATTGTAAAGAACACATTTTATTAATGTCGACTGTATTTAAATATCCTAAGCGATGTTAGACGCTGGCGTCCAGTACAGTGTAATTTTGTTTTTCTATTTTTGACCGACACCTTCAGTGTCGCATTAAACAAAGAAACATGATAAAACAGCAACAAGGCCGACAGTAATTGGTAGAACGATTTTGGTAATAAGGACATTTATAAGTGACATATAGTGTTGTATGGAAAAATAATTTGTCATGTATGTTTGTGAGGATAGATGAACAAAGATGGCGTATATTGTCAGTTTTTGAAGAGTAGATGACATTTGTGTAAAACAGAAGAATCTCAGAATGTACTGAGTTGTGTTGACTCATTTATTGATAATAGTAGATTTGTGTATGGCTCATGTGATGATATAGTATAATGGAGTTATAGAATAAGGAATATTGTTGTAGAGTTGACATATGACAGGTTGTTAATGATGTTTTTGTATGGCTCATGTGATGATATAGTATAATGGAGTTATAGAATAAGGAATATTGTTGTAGAGTTGACATATGAAAGGTTGTTAAAGATGGTTTTGTATGTGTCATGTGATTCATATAGTATAATGGAGTTATAGAATAAGGAATATTGTTGTAGAGTTGACATATGACAGGTTGTTAATGATGGTTTTGTATGTGCCATGGGATGATATAGTATAATGGAGTTATAGAATAAGGAATATTGTTGTAGAGTTGACATATGAAAGGTTGTTAATGATGTTTTTGTATGGCTCATGTGATGATATATTATAATGGAGTTATAGAATAAGGAATATTGTTGTAGAGTTGACATATGAAAGGTTGTTAAAGATGGTTTTGTATGTGTCATGTGATTCATATAGTATAATGGAGTTATAGAATAAGGAATATTGTTGTAGAGTTGACATATGACAGGTTGTTAATGATGGTTTTGTATGTGCCATGGGATGATATAGTATAATGGAGTTATAGAATAAGGAATATTGTTGTAGAGTTGACATATGACAGGTTGTTAATGATGGTTGTTAGATGTCATTGTTATAGATGTCATGTCATCTGGATGTCGATGGACCAGAAATCAAGTGATGATTTCTTTCAGGGATGCTAAGGATGGTTGTCAGATGTCATTGTTATAGATGTCATGACATCGGGATGATTTTAGCATCGAGTACCACTTTTTGTGCACACCGATTGCTTTATTCCGATTGCTTACGATGAATGATGATATCGTATGACGGGGAACAGATGGCTGTTTTCACTTTCTGTGCGGTTTCGCATTATGTCTTTTGGCGTGTGCTGAGACTGCTATGATGTGGATTGTAGCTACTTTTCTTTGTTTGGGAAAGGAGATATTAATACGGATGATTCCACTGGCACCGGCGGTTGAGCAATTGTGAATTTTAATTCGTTTACAGTGATACCGGAGCCTTCCATAACCATAACCACTTTCTCGAATATTCGAAAAGATACAAGGATGCAATTTCTGTTGTATATGAGGGTTCTATAAGATTGGGGTCCATTTACAGTCAGTACAAGTGTGATTGGACGGTGGAGTAGTCATCTCTCCAAAGCTCCATTTACAGTCAGTACAAGTGTACCTGGACGGTGGAGTAGTCATCTCTTCAAAGCTCCATTTACAGTCAGTACAAGTGTACCTGGACGGTGGAGTAATCATCTCTCCAAAGCTCCATTTACAGTCAGTACAAGTGTGCCTGACCGGTGGGGTACTCATCTCTCCAAAGCTCCATTTACAGTCAGTACAAGTGTGCCTGGACGGTGGGGTACTCATCTCTCGAAAGCTTCATTTACAGTCAGTACAAGTGTGCCTGGACGGTGGAGTACCCATCTCACCAAAGCTTCATTTACAGTCAGTACAAGTGTGCCTAAACGGTGGGGTACTCATCTCTCCAAAACTTCGTTTACAGTCAGTACAAGTGTGCCTGGACGGTGGAGTACTCATCTCTCCAAAACTTCATTTACAGTCAGTACAAGTGTGTCTGGACGGTGGAGTACTCATCTCTCCAAAACTTCATTTACAGTCAGTACAAGTGTGTCTGGACGGTAGAGAACTCATCTCTCCAAAACTCCATTTACAGTCAGTACAAGTGTGCCTGGACGGTGGAGTACTCATCTCTCCAAAGCTCCATTTACAGTCTGTACAAGTGTGTCTGGACGGTGGAGTACCCATCTCTCCAAAGCTCCATTTACAGTCAGTACAAGTGTGTCTGGACGGTGGAGTACTCATCTCTCCAAAACTCCATTTACAGTCAGTACAAGTGTGTCTGGACGGTGGAGTACTCATCTCTCCAAAGCTCCATTTACAGTCAGTACAAGTGTGTCCTGACGGTGGAGTACTCATCTCTCCAAAACTCCATTTACAGTCAGTACAAGTGTGTCTGGACGGTGGAGTACTCATCTCTCCAAAACTCCATATACAGTCAGTACAAGTGTGTCTGGACGGTGGAGTACTCATCTCTCCAAAGCTTCATCTACAGTCAGTACAAGTGTGCCTGGACGGTGGAGCACTCTTCTCTCCAAAACTTCATCTACAGTCAGTACAAGTGTGCCTGGACGGTGGAGTACTCATCTCTCCAAAACTTCATTTACAGTCAGTACAAGTGTGCCTGGACGGTGGAGTACTCATCTCTCCAAAACTTCATTTACAGTCAGTACAAGTGTGTCTGGACGGTAGAGAACTCATCTCTCCAAAGCTCCATTTACAGTCAGTACAAGTGTGTCTGGACGATGGAGTACTCATCTCTCCAAAACTCCATATACAGTCAGTACAAGTGTGTCTGGACGGTGGAGTACTCATCTCTCCAAAACTTCATTTACAGTCAATACAAGTGTGTCTGGACGGTGGAGTACTCATCTCTCCAAAACTTCATCTACAGTCAGTACAAGTGTGCCTGGACGGTGGAGTACTCATCTCTCCAAAACTTCATCTACAGTCAGTACAAGTGTGCCTGGACGGTGGAGTACTCATCTCTCCAAAGCTTCATTTACAGTCAGTACAAGTGTGTCTGGACGGTAGAGAACTCATCTCTCCAAAACTCCATTTACAGTCAGTACAAGTGTGCCTGGACGGTGGAGTACTCATCTCTCCAAAGCTCCATTTACAGTCTGTACAAGTGTGTCTGGACGGTGGAGTACCCATCTCTCCAAAGCTCCATTTACAGTCAGTACAAGTGTGTCTGGACGGTGGAGTACTCATCTCTCCAAAACTCCATTTACAGTCAGTACAAGTGTGTCTGGACGGTGGAGTACTCATCTCTCCAAAGCTCCATTTACAGTCAGTACAAGTGTGTCCTGACGGTGGAGTACTCATCTCTCCAAAACTCCATTTACAGTCAGTACAAGTGTGTCTGGACGGTGGAGTACTCATCTCTCCAAAACTCCATATACAGTCAGTACAAGTGTGTCTGGACGGTGGAGTACTCATCTCTCCAAAGCTTCATCTACAGTCAGTACAAGTGTGCCTGGACGGTGGAGCACTCTTCTCTCCAAAACTTCATCTACAGTCAGTACAAGTGTGCCTGGACGGTGGAGTACTCATCTCTCCAAAACTTCATTTACAGTCAGTACAAGTGTGCCTGGACGGTGGAGTACTCATCTCTCCAAAACTTCATTTACAGTCAGTACAAGTGTGTCTGGACGGTAGAGAACTCATCTCTCCAAAGCTCCATTTACAGTCAGTACAAGTGTGTCTGGACGATGGAGTACTCATCTCTCCAAAACTCCATATACAGTCAGTACAAGTGTGTCTGGACGGTGGAGTACTCATCTCTCCAAAACTTCATTTACAGTCAATACAAGTGTGTCTGGACGGTGGAGTACTCATCTCTCCAAAACTTCATCTACAGTCAGTACAAGTGTGCCTGGACGGTGGAGTACTCATCTCTCCAAAACTTCATCTACAGTCAGTACAAGTGTGCCTGGACGGTGGAGTACTCATCTCTCCAAAGCTTCATCTACAGTCAGTACAAGTGTGTCTGGACGGTGGAGTACTCATCTCTCCAAAGCTTCATCTACAGTCAGTACAAGTGTGCCTGGACAGTGGAGTACTCATCTCTCCAAAACTTCATCTACAGTCAGTACAAGTGTGCCTGGACGGTGGAGTACTCATCTCTCCAAAACTTCATCTACAGTCAGTACAAGTGTGCCTGGACGGTGGAGTACTCATCTCTCCAAAACTTCATTTACAGTCAGTACAAGTGTGCCTGGAGGGTGTAGTACTCATCTCTCCAAAGCTTCATCTACAGTCAGTACAAGTGTGCCAGGACGGTGGAGTACTCATCTCTCCAAAGCTTCATCTACAGTCAGTACAAGTGTGCCTGGACGGTGGAGTACTCATCTCTCCAAAGCTCCATCTACAGTCAGTACAAGTGTGCCTGGACGGTGGAGTACTCATCTCTCCAAAGCTCCATCTACAGTCAGTACAAGTGTGCCTGGACGGTGGAGTACTCATCTCTCCAAAGCTCCATCTACAGTCAGTACAAGTGTGCCTGGACGGTGGAGTACTCATCTCTCCAAAGCTTCATCTACAGTCAGTACAAGTGTGCCTGGACGGTGGAGTACTCATCTCTCCAAAGCTTCATCTACAGTCAGTACAAGTGTGCCTGGACGGTGGAGTACTCATCTCTCAAAAACTTCATCTACAGTCAGTACAAGTGTGCCTGGACGGTGGAGTACTCATCTCTCCAAAGCTCCATCTACAGTCAGTACAAGTGTGCCTGGACGGTGGAGTACTCATCTCTCCAAAGCTTCATCTACAGTCAGTACAAGTGTGCCTGGACGGTGGAGTACTCATCTCTCAAAAACTTCATCTACAGTCAGTACAAGTGTGCCTGGACGGTGGAGTACTCATCTCTCCAAAGCTTCATCTACAGTCAGTACAAGTGTGCCTGGACGGTGGAGTACTCATCTCTCCAAAACTTCAACTACAGTCAGTACAAGTGTGCCTGGACGGTGCAGTACTCATCTCTCCAAAGCTCCATTTACAGTCAGTACAAGTGTGCCTGGACGGTGGAGTACTCATCTCTCCAAAGCTTCATCTACAGTCAGTACAAGTGTGCCTGGACGGTGGAGTACTCATCTCTGCAAAGCTTCATCCATGTTAAACTCTGAAGTTGGAATTTCCATTTTGTCCCTTTGCTCGAAAGTAAGGGAGACAACTTATACACAAATTTAGTCAAAGCAGAAATAAATGAAAGTCGGTACACCTGAAGTCAACATCACAAATGGAGAGGTCCGGAACGGAAAGTGCACATATTGGGTCCCTATAATATTCTCTTTGTATAATGCGACATACAAGTGTCGGTCATTTTTGGACTAAAATATAATACAGCTGCCGACAACTAGCGCTAATCAGCATATTTAAACGAAATCGTTGTCACTAAAACGAGTATTCTCTCATTAACTTGATTAAGTGATGACACTAAATATGAAGGTGTTGCCTGTTCAAATATATTCCTTTGTAGAGAACTTGCCCTGGAAGACTTCCAGAGATATTTGTAGCTCGACATCACACAATGTGTGTGGCCATGTCTTTCTGTAATAATGAAAGAACTGCCAAATGAGATATTTCCTGCCAAGGTTGTTTCCCTTTAATTAGTGCAATAACAAATATTACCTCCCATGTTATGACTACATAACATTATATCAAAGTCTCAGCGTTATAAGAATGTCACGTAATCCTCGTGGCTAGACGAACATAAACACACACATACAACAGTGTGACATCAATATTGTCTTAGATAGTGCCCATGTTTGGTTCTGACGTCATTTGTTGATTGAAGTCTTTGAATGTAGACGGCTGTTGGTTTGCTAGCAGTCCCCTCAAACCATTGCACGGTTAACATTTGTTCACAGTCAATATGATTTATACTTTTATATCAACAACTATTACTATCACAACAACTATTACTATCACAACAACTATTACTATCACAACAACTATTACTATCACAACAACTATTACTACCACAACAACAAGCACTACTACGACAGACCGATTATATACAAATCATATTCTAACACACAAACCAGACACCGCCCATCGTTCCTTCACGTTTCTCTCCCTTTATCATTTCATCAACCAACCCCGGTCACAATGACCCACACACCAGCCATTCTATCAATCACGAGTTGTCGAACAAAAACCTCTATTTCTTTCATTAGTAACCCCCTTTGTGTTCGCGTCAGGTGTCAATTTTCAGGTAGAATATACACAAATATAACCAAACCTAACCGATGCAAAATTCAAATCTGAGGTTTCATTGAATCGTTGGCAGAGCAATCGTCACTGAACTGGTCTAGTGAATACAAGAGTTTGGGTTCAAACCCCCCAACTAACCGAGCGGGCTCTATGACGCGGTTAACGGATTTGTTGTCTGGAGGTGAGGGCCACATGTAGCGCTCAAGTAGAGACAACAATTGTCTAATTAGATCATTATAAATTAATTGGTTCATGAGTCGACCTGGCGGAATGTAGGCCAGGCTCATAGGTGTTGAGTCACTTCGAACAGAGACGCAACATATAAAAGATAGTGGTTCATGGTGTAAAGTTTGGATGTGTAAGGGATAATACCTGACGGTGAGAACCAGCCACATTACTTTGGGATGTGTAAGGGATAATACCTGACAGTGGGAGGTAGCCACATCACTTTGGGATGTGTACGGGATAATACCTGACGGTGAGAACCAGCCACATCACTTTGGGATGTGCAAGGGATAATACCTGACGATGAGAACCAGCCACTTCACTTTGGGATGTGCAAGGGATAATACCTGACGATGAGAACCAGCCACATCACTTTGGGATGTGCAAGGGATAATACCTGACGGTGAGAACCAGCCACATCTCTTTGGGATGTGTAAAGGATAATACCTGACGGTGGGAGGTAGCCACATCTCTTTGGGATGTGTAAAGGATAATACCTGACGGTGGGAGGTAGCCACATCTCTTTGGGATGTGTAAAGGATAATACCTGACGGTGGGAGGTAGCCACATCTCTTTGGGATGTGTAAGGGATAATACCTGACGGTGGGAGGTAGCCACATCACTTTGGGATGTATAAGGGATAATACCTGACGGTGGGAGGTAGCCACATCACTTTGGGATGTGTAAGGGATAATACCTGACGGTGAGAGGTAGACACATCTCTTTGGGATATGTAAGGGATAATACCTGACGGTGGGAGGTAGCCACATCACTTTGGGATGTGTAAGGGATAATACCTGCCATTGAGAGCCAGCCACATCTCTTTGAAATGTGTAAGGGATAATACCTGACATTGAGAGCCAGCCACATCACTTTGGGATGTGTAAGGGATAATACCTGACATTGAGAGCCAGCCACATGTCTTTGGGATGGTTAAGGGATAATACCTGACATTGAGAGCCAGCCACATCTCTTTGGGATGTGTTAGGGATAATACCTGACATTGAGAGCAAGCCACATGTCTTTGGGATGGTTAAGGGATAATACCTGACATTGAGAGCCAGCCACATCTCTCTGGGATGTGTAAGAGGTAATACCTGACATTGAGAGCCCGACACATCTATTTGGGATGTGTAAGGGATAATACCTGACATTGAGAGCCAGCCACATGTCTTTGGGATGGTTAAGGGATAATACTTGACGGTGAGAGCCAGCCACATGTCTTTGGGATATGTAAGGAATAATACCTGATGGTGGGAGGTAGCCACATCACTTTGGGATGTGTAAGGAATAATACCTGATGGTGGGAGGTAGCCACATCACTTTGGGATGTGTAAGGAATAATACCTGATGGTGGGAGGTAGCCACATCACTTTGGGATGTGTAAGGGATAATACCTGACACTGAGAGCCAGCCACATCACTTTGGGATATGTAAGGGATAATACCTGATGGTGGGAGGTAGCCACATCACTTTGGGATGTGTAAGGGATAATACCTGACGGTGGGAGGTAGTCACGTCTCTTTGGAGTGGTTAAGGGATAATACCTGACGGTGGGAAGTAGCCACATCACTTTGGGATGTGTAAGGAATAATACCTGACGGTGTGAGTCTTTGTTTTATTTGAAAGTTTTGTTCTTGAATTGCTGTCTTATCCCTAGCGAGCGATAGAATGGAAGACTGACTGTCTTTGTCATGAGTGTACGTTATAATGTCTCGTATAAAGTGTGTGTACTGGTGGATGTTTCTGTCGAGAGATAGAATGGAAGACACGACTGTCTTTGTCATGAGTGTACGTTATGATGTCTCGTATAAAGTGTGTGTGCTTGTGGATGTTTCTGTCGAGAGATAGAATGGAAGACACGACTGTCTTTGTCATGAGTGTACGTTATAATGTCTCGTATAAAGTGTGTGTACTGGTGGATGTTTCTGTCGAGAGATAGAATGGAAGACACGACTGTCTTTGTCATGAGTGTACGTTATAATGTCTCGTATAAAGTGTGTGTGCTGGTGGATGTTTCTGTCGAGAGATAGAATGGAAGACTGACTGTCTTTGTCATGAGTGTACGTTATAATGTCTCGTATAAAGTGTGTGTACTGGTGGATGTTTTTGTCGAGAGATATAATGGAAGACTGACTGTCTTTGTCATGAGTGTACGTTATGATGTCTCGTATAAAATGTGTGTGCTGGTGGATATTTCTGCCCTGTGCACGGCACTGTTGATCTTTGTGAATGAGTGTTGTCATGAAAGGTATGAGTTTGTTTGTTAATGCTTTTGTTAGAATCTTGTAGTCTGTGTTAAGTAGTGAAATGGGTCTGTAGTTTTTAAGAAGTGATTTGTCTGTGTTGACTTTGCGGAGTAATGTTATGTAAGACATGTTTAAGCTTGAAGGAAGTTGTTTCTTTGTGAATGAGTCTGTGTACATTCTGAGAAGAAGAGGGCCTAGGAGAGGAAAGAAATGTTGGAAGAATTCTGTTGTGAGGCCATCAGGTCCCGGAGATTTGTTCTTTTGCATTGATTGTACTGCGTTTGTTATGTCAGCTAATGTGAGTTCTTCGTCAAGTTTTTCCTTGTCAGCGTCTGGTAGTTTCCTTGTGTATTGCATGAATCTGTTTTACTTTCCGTATAGAGGTTCCTGTAGTAGTTTTCGCTAAATTATAACTGTCAGTCTGTGTGTTGCCATCTACGGCTACTATTTTTTGTTTAATGCGACACTGAACGTATCTTTTTTTTTTTTTTTTTTTTTTTTTTTTTTTTTTTGGTAGTAGAAGTAGTAGTAGTAATAGAGTAGTACTGAGTGTAGTAGTAGTAGTACGAGTATAGATTTTTTTTTATTTGGGGAACTTTTATTTTCCAGAATTTTATTTATTTCATAAAAGGGAACCATTTCATAAAATATTTTGTGTTTGTTGCCCTCAGATGGGCATGAGGGTGTCACTGATAGTTGTCCTCTGGGTCGTCGAAATGTTTCCAATCTCCACTTCCCAGTCGTGGTACTCTGTATCTGTATCTGAATAGTAGTTGTGTTTGTCCATTGGTGTTCTTCGTGTTGTGGAATTTCTTGTGCTGGTTGTGTGCTGTGATTCTGTATTTCTAGAAGTTTCTGTCTTCTAGGCTCTCTCTTTGGAAAATGTGGATGTGGGCGTCTGGGTTTTGTTCTGTGAGTCTGCTGCTGTGTGTCATCCTTGGTACTTGTACTGTTTCTTTTTGTTTAGAGTTACGTTTCTTTTTTGTAGGTAGCGGGCTGTGTCATTGACTGCTGGTGCTGCGGTAGTTGTATTTGGATCGATGGTCTGTACCGGTTTAGTAAGGACTGGTTCCTCGACTGTCTTGACATCGTGTTCTCCTGCCTGGCAGGTTACAGAGAGCTTCATTACCACCATTCCTGGTTGTAACCCTCATAACGGGGGTAATCTCGAAGGTCGTACACGAAAGTTTCGCTGAATGGAAGTGGCTGTTCCTCATCACCACTACAGCCATCCTTCTGTGTATGGTAGTTTGTTTCCTCGTTTTGTGGAAGTTCTTGTGTGGGTTGTGTGTTGCATTCCTGTACTTCTGAAAGTTGCTGCCTTCTAGGTTCCTCTTCTGCATTTGTTGATGTGGGCATCTGGGCTTTCGTTTTGGAAATCTGCTGCTGTGTATGGTCTTTTGTTGTTTGTTCTATTTTCCTTTGTTTCGAGCTTCGTTTCTTCTTCGTAGGTGGTTGGGGTGTGTCGTTGACTACTTCTTCTATTGCTGCTGTATCTGTTGTCTTGTTATCGCAGGTCTGTACTGGATCTGTACAGACTGGTCCCTCGACTGTCGCCTGCAGTCTCAGGCCTGGCTTCTTGAAGCACCGGTTTTCCCAATGTGTATCCAGTCCACAGTGAGAACATCGTGTTCTCCTGCCTGGCAGGGTAACAAAGAGCTTGATCGTTTCGGTGGTTGTTCCTTTCATTTTTATGTTTATATAGTGGGGTATCTTTACATGTGGAGTTGGCTTGTACCAAAACATCCACTTGTCTGCTCGGTAGGTGTCCTGTTTTACTTGGGCCTCCTTGTCCCCTGTAATTCCGTACACAAGTTTCTGTATTATTTTTGGTTTTAAGGTTGGCGGTATCCATTGGATGCACCCTCTTAACTGCTCCTTCTCTTGGTGGCATATCACCATTGTGATATTGGGTTCCTTTAATTGGATAGTCTTGTTCTCGAGCTCCTTGTAGTTTTGCTTATGAGCTTCAGGTTTTAAAGTGAAAAACCACTTCCTTGTATCGTTGAAGCGATAGACGGTGTTTATACCGTTGAGCATAACCCCAGCTGGGCCTATGAGTATACTCGTCAACATAGAAACGGTAATTCTTGAGACGTCTGGGCCGTCGATATTGGCCATCAATGTATCTTTCTCGTGTTTGTTCTCTAAATTGACTTCGTATGTTGGAATTTCCCACTCAGTTGGAGACATCTGGACCTGTTCTGTTCTCATTTTTCCTTTTGTTTGTTGGTGGTTGGTTTAAAATACAAAATATCTTTATAAGATGCGACACTGAACGTGTCGGTCAAAAATTGAAAATCAAGCGAATACGACTGCAAAGATACCAGCATCTATTATCCCAAAGGGTATTTAAATAAATACAACTCTTATATAGAAAAGGTTTCACTTGAAAAAGTATTTTTCTTCGATTTACTAAATTTAAAATTGTAGGCTGTACATTTGTAGGAATTTTAGAGAACCCACCCCCGACAAAAATATTTTGTTTTATATTTCTACAGGACATTCATTTTTCTCTTCAGACTTGTTAATAATAATTAAAAAAACTTGAAACATTTTTTTCTGCGAAGGTTGTGTCCCTTATATTATAAAAATAAGAATTATTACCTCCCATATTACAATTATATAACGTTATATCAATGTCCTTGTATTTCAAAATTGTCACGTGGTTCATCAGCAGTATCGAGTGCCTTCTCCGCAACGAAGGTTGGCTATCATGGAGCACTTTTCTGCTCTGTCTCTTGCTTTGATGGTGCAGGTTGTCATAGGCTGATTTGTCCATCTTTTGATGTTACTCGTCCATGTTAGTCTCGGTGTGCCTCTGCCTCTGTTACCTTGTATTATCCCCTCCAGGATTACTTTTAGTAGGCTATGTGTCTTTTAACATGGTCCAAAAATCGTATTTCTCTTGTTTGAAATGTGTTTAGTAGTTCTCTTTTTATTTTTAGTTGTTTTAAGACTGCATCGTTTGTTTTCTTTTCCTTCCATCCAATTCTACCTATTCTTCTATATATCCACATTTCAAAGGCTTCAATTCTCTGTTCTGTTTTCTTTTCTAATGTCCATGTTTCTGCACTATATAGGAATATTGAGAAGATGTAACATTTTGCTATTCTTAGTTTTAGCCCTGGTGTTATTTGTTTTTATGTTATTGTGTTCTTCATGACACTAAAATTACTTTTTTGACATTCCTATTCCTTTGTTTATTTCAATTGTACATTTTCCATCACTGGTTACAGTATGTCCAAGGTAGTTGTAGTTCTGAACTGTCTCCAGGTCTATTCCTTCTATTTTGATATCCACTTGTGGGTTTTAAGTATCTTCTTTGTTTATGATCATAGTTTTAGTCTCTTTGATATTCATATCTAGTCCATATTTTTTGCTTGTCATGTTTGTTTCATTAAGTAATTGTTATACATCTTTAGGATTTTCTGCTAATAGTACAGTATCGTCAGCATATCGTAGGTTATTGATTATCTTTCCATTAATTTGTAGGCCTGGCTTCTCTATGATGTTTTTTAAAAATTTGCTCAGTGTATAGATTGAACAAGCTTAGTGAAAGGATGCATCCCTGTGTTACCTTGTTTTTTATATCAATGGGTGTAGAGTTCTCTTTGTTATATTTTATTATTGCTGTTTTCTCCCAGTATAGATTACATATTAGTCGTATGTCCATGTCATCTAGATGTATCTCTTTTAGGCATTCTATAAGTTGTTTAGTTGGTTAGGCAAATATAAATACTACAAAAGTTTGACATTAATATTGTAAGGAAAAACACAAACAATTCCTATCTCTCTAAATTAAGGATGTACTTCCAACAACAAAACAGGAAATGTTTTGTCTCGATCACAACTTCGAATGGAATGTCAGCAACCTTTAGCTGACCAACGCTTTCTTTGAACATTTTAAGATTGATGTCCAAGAGTGTGCAAAAGAACCACTTCTGATCTATTTCTTTATGTGTTTGCTATCTGATCTGGTCTCAATACTTTTACTAACTTCGTTAATTTTAATCACTATTACGTCACTTCTGGTGACATTAAGGTGTCTATTACAACCATCCCATCTCACAATTTGTAATCTTTATTTTTTATGCATTAGATAGTAGCCATGTTAGGCTATGATGTTAGTGTTCGATTCGTGTTTTTGAATGTAGAGAGCTGTGATTTGTTAGCAGACCCTTCTTCTCACGCCCTCCCCACCAACCCTAGCCATAGACGGTTATCATTTGTTAATAGTCAAATTGTCTTTATAAATGTATATTTGTTGATACTTCCATTGTGTGGTTGAAACATAACATTTGTGGGTAGACCTATAATAGTATACCGGCCAGTGTGGTTATATTCAAGGGAATCAAGGGAAAGCGTGCGAGGCATGAATCGAGGATTAGTGATGTTAGAAATAGGTTCATAAATAGGTTCAAGGTCGAAGGTTCAAGATCGAGGGGTCTGGAAAGTTCCCAAGAAAAAAGGCAGTGACGTAATGTTTGGACAAATAGGAGACAACGTAGTGTAGAAGGGCGAAAATGTTAGGATATGTGAAGGAGCGTGGGATAGTAATTAGGGGGAGGTATAAAAAGCTAGGCTCTCTCTCTCTGGTTGATAACATCTCTTTAGAAAACCGCTCTAGTACTGGTAACAGAGTGCAGCCAATGTTAGTCATCTAGTTGAGCATAAGTGTCGGACTTCATACATTCAGACAGTTCTAGTACTCGTAACAGAGTGCAGCCAATGTTAGTCATCTAGTTGAGCATAAGTGTCGGACTTCATACATTCAGACAGTTCTAGTACTGGTAACAGAGTGCAGCCAATGTTAGTCATCTAGTTGAGCATAAGTGTCGGACTTCATACATTCAGACAGTTCTAGTACTGGTAACAGAGTACAGCCAATGTTAGTCATCTAGTTGAGCATAAGTGTCGGACTTCATACATTCAGACAGTTCTAGTACTGGTAACAGAGTGTAGCCAATGTTAGTCATCTAGTTGAGCATAAGTGTCGGACTTCATACATTCAGACAGTTCTAGTACTGGTAACAGAGTGCAGCCAATGTTAGTCATCTAGTTGAGCATAAGTGTCGGACTTCATACATTCAGACAGTTCTAGTACTGGTAACAGAGTGTAGCCAATGTTCGTCATCTAGTTGAGCATAAGTGTCGGACTTCATACATTCAGACAGTTATAGTACTGGTAACAGAGTGTAGCCAATGTTAGTCATCTAGTTGAGCATAAGTGTCGGACTTCATACATTCAGACAGTTCTAGTACTGGTAACAGAGTGCAGCCAATGTTAGTCATCTAGTTGAGCATAAGTGCCGGACTTCATACATTCAGACAGTTCTATGTAAGTTGATATTAAAGTCCATGTCAGTTTTATAGTATTTAGAGTCAGATTGACGAATTGGAAGACCATGTCAGTTTTATAGTATTTAGAGTCAGATTGATGAATTGGAAGTCCAAGACAGTTTTATAGTATTTAGAGTCAGATTGATGTAATAGACGTCATGTCAGTTTTATAAAATTTTGAGTCAGATTAACGTAATAGACGTCATGTGAGTTTTATAGTATTTAGAGTCAGATTTACGTAATAGGCGTCATGTCAGTTTTAAATTGTTTAGAGTCAGATTGACGTTGTAGACGTCATATCAGTTTTAGAGTATTTAGAGTCAGATTGACATAATTGACGTCATGCCAGTTTGTTTAATATTTAGAGACAGATTGATGTAATAGACGTCATGTCAGTTTTATAATATTTAGAGTCATATTGACGTAATAGAAGTCATGTCAGTTTTACAACAAATGTTATTGTTTCCTCCACTAGGTGAAGGACTTTCATGAGTGGAGATATGATGTACACACTATTGCTATGATTCGTGTAACGAATGCCTCTCTAAAGGCTTTCTTTGACAGTGGCGGCGTAGTGTTCCAGCGTAATAATATATCATACCCTAATGTTTTTATGAACACTATTGTAGTCACCTCACAAACGTCAATGGCACACATTCAGATTGAGTACTCACCGACCATTTCGCAGGCCTGCAGTACACTGACGGTGTATGAGGTGCGAACATTTACAGGCGCCTATTGTCTGAACGGGTATTCTTAGTCGTTTTGTGCAGTGTGTAGTGGGTGTAGCAAAAGCTGCGACGTCATCATCGGTACGTGTCACGGCAAATGTTCTCATGGGATCTATGGACACGACTGCTCCAGGTCTTGTCTCAGTATATGTGCTTTATGTGAGAAAAATCCGGAAAATGCCTACAATGTTAACATCCTGGCTATACCTGTAATGACACTTGTCCCTATAGTTTTGGGTTTCAGTGCGAACAGACGTGTTCTGATGGCTGTGACATCAAATGTGACCCGGAAAGTGCAGACTGTACGTGCAAGGAAACGTATTTTGAACAGTCAACCGGGAACTGTGCATGCAAGGGAACGTTCTATGGATCAGACTGCTCTCAAATATAAGGACAACTGTTTGAACGAAACCTATGAACAGTTATTCGGGGCCTGCATCTCGTATGCCGATGATTCACACGTTAAGAAGAGTCTGCAGACTAACCCAAGCATATGGATACCTCAATGTGTTTATGTGCTAGACTTGGCTCACTTCTTGGTGTTTTTCCACGAAGCCAAGACTCATATCTTAATGTGTTTCTGTGCTAGTCAAAGCTCATCTCTTGATGTGTTTCTGTGCTAGCCATGGCTCAAATCTTTTCTTGTGTGTGTTTGCGTGCTGGCCATGGCTGATATCTAGGTATGTGTCATGTTAGTCATATCTCATATCTTGGTGTGTCCGTGTTAATCATGTCTCATATCTTTATGTGCGTCTGAGTTTAGTAATATCTCATAACTTAGTGTGTATCTGTGTTAGTCATGTGTCATATCTTTGTGTGTGCATGTCTGGGTTAGGGATATCTCATATCTTTGTGTGTGCATGTCTGTGTTTGTTACATCTCATATTCTTGTGTGTGCCTGGCTATGTAAGTCACATCTCATATCTTTGTGTGTGCATGCCTATGTTAGTCATATCTTATATCTTTGTGTGCATGTCTATTTTAGGTATGTGTCATATCTTTGTGTGTGCATGTCTAAGTCAGTTATATCTCATATCTTTATGTGCATGTCTATGTTAGTCATGTGTCATATATCTTGATGTCTGTCGGTGTAAGTCATGTCTCGTATCGCTGTGTACATATCTGTGTTATTCACATCAAATATCTTTGTGTGTGCATGTCTGTGTTATTCACATCTCATATCTTTGTGTGTGCATGTCTGTGTTAGTCACCTCTAGTGACTCGGGCAGATGGTGCTCGTAAACATGGGAGGGCAGACCATCTAAGGGCAGAATCCCCCTATAGAAAAGATAATCTGCTGCCTTGCAGGAAGATTGGGGACAATCAAAGGCTAAGGAAAGAAAACCTGAATAAAATGCTGGCTGAAATCGGATGCACTGGGCCACTGGCGCAGAACACAGTGCAACGTATTAACGGGTGTTCAGTCAGAGTGGATCTGGCAGACTCTAAATGTGATGTTCTGTCTGTGGGGGCGATCAACACACTTAACCTGACAGCTGACTTCATGTGGGAGTCTGGAATCCTACTCTGACTGAGTCCTGATCGAAGAGAGAGAGAGAGAGAGAGAGAGAGAGAGAGATAGAGAGATAGACCAGTCCTAGAGTATGGTAGTGTAGTATGGACAACAGAGTGGTGTAGAAATTGTTGTATATCATGAAAAATATGTGATCATGCACTGCGCCCAAAACGACGTCCACTGCGATTTTTCGTAAATATCTGACGTCATTGAGGGTGGTTTTGATGCGTCCGCTGCAGGATTTCTCTGTAGTCATTAGGGACATAAGTTGTGTAATATTCGGTGTCTGGTCTCGGTGTGTTCGTCACGTGGCTGTTTATCAGTGTGTCTGTTGTCTGTTTCTAAATGATCCCGTTGTTCGTGCTCTCGGTGGTGTTTTGATGATGGTTCGTTCGTTATGATGTCTGTTCCTCGTTGTCCGTTGTTCGTGCTTAGGTGGTGTAAAGCTGATGGTTCGTTCGTTATGATGTCTGTTCCTTGTTGTCCGTTGTTCGTGCTTAGGTGGTGTAAAGATGATGGTTCGTTCGTTATGATGTCTGTTCCTTGTTGTCCGTTGTTCGTGCTTAGGTAGTGTAAAGATGATGGTTCGTTCGTTATGATGTCTGTTCCTTGTTGTCCGTTGTTCGTGCTTAGGTGGTGTAAAGATGATGGTTCGTTCGTTATGATGTCTGTTCCTTGTTGTCCGTTGTTCGTGCTTAGGTGGTGTAAAGATGATGGTTCGTTCGTTATGATGTCTGTTCCTTGTTGTCCGTTGTTCGTGCTTAGCTGGTGTAAAGATGATGGTTCGTTCGTTATGATGTATGTTCCTCGTTGTCCGTTGTTTTCAACGTGGTTTTTTTTCTGTTAGATTGAGTACTGATTTATTGTTCTCTCATTCCTTAAGTGCTAGGACACACACACATGCACACACACATACGCACCAACACACACACACACGCACCAACACACACACACGCACCAACACAGATTATTAAGACAAAACATAATAAGTGTAAGGAAAAATTAGTGAACAGAAAATGATACCAAAATAAGGATATCGAAAGCAAGAGGAGCTTTTGTTGCAGTGGGAAACATATGGAAGCTCAAAGAATTTAGGTTAAATACAAAAATAAACATTTTCAACTCAAATGTTAAGTCGGTCATATTATATGGCTGTGAAACATGGAGAACAACAAAATTGACAATCATGAAGATACAGACTTTCATTAATGGATGTTTACGCAGAATAAAAGGATGGAAATGGCAGGACAAAATCACTAACATAGAATTTTGGAAATGTACCAGCCAAATACCAGTGGATAAAGAGATACAGCGAAGAAGATGGCGCTGGATAGGACACACATTGCGGAAGCCAAATGAGAGTATTACACAACAGGCCCTTTGTTGGAATCCCCAGAAAAAAAGCCAAAGAGGAAGACAAAGGAATACTTGGAGAAGACAGATGGAAGCACAGATGAAGATTTTTTGGGGAACGCATGAAATGATCTTTAAAGAATGGCAAGAAACAGAACGACTTGGAAAGTGTTTGTTGAAGGCCTATGCTCCACAGGGAGCTGAAAGTGTTTGTTAAAGACCTATGCTCCACAGGGAGCTGAAAGTGTTTGTTGAAGACCTATGCTCCACAGAGAGCTAAAAGTGTCTGTTGAAGACCTATGCTCCACAGGGACCTGAAAGTGCTTGTTGAAGACCTATGCTCCACAGGGAGCTGAAAGTGTTTGTTGAAGACCTATGCTCCACAGGGAGCTGAAAGTGTTTGTTGTAGACCTATGCTCCACAGGGAGCTGAAAGTGTTTGTTGAAGACCTATGCTGCACAGGGAGCTGGAAGTGCTTGTTGAAGACCTATGCTCCACATGGAGCTGAAAGTGTTTGTTGAAGACCTATGCTCCACAGGGCTGAAAGTGCTTGTTGAAGACCTATGCTCCACAGGGAGCTGAAAGTGTTTGTTGAAGACCTATGCTCCACAGGGAGCTGAAAGTGTTTGTTGCAGACCTATGCTCCACAGGGAGCTGAGACCTATGCTCCACAGGGAGCTGAGACCTATGCTCCACAGGGAGCTGAGACCTATGCTCCACATGAAGCTGAGACCTATGCTCCACAGGGAGCTGAAAGGTAGAAGTGTACAATTTATTTTTATTCAAAACAACTATGGTGTATCATCATCATCATCAAGTAACGGGCCTGCTGGCGTAGGTGATCATGTCTCTCCACAGCTTTCGATCTCGACAGTTATTTATCTTTTCTGTTGTTGACCTTCTGCCATGCTATTCTCTTAAGCTGTCTGGTATTTTTTCTCTTTGCTTCCCTCTATCTCTTCGTCCCTCAATTTTCCCAGTTGTTACAATATATTTCAGCTGTTGTCTTCTCCTTACATGGCCAAAAAATGATGTTGTTTTCTTCCTAATATTGGAAATTAGCTCTTTTTGCTTTGCCCTCTTTCAGAACACGTTCAACAAACTCAAAATAGAAACTACCAGTCTATGCCACTCTACCCTGGAAAAGATGACAACAAAACATGTTCTACAGGATTGCCCCCAGTACACAGACCTGAGAAGGATAATGTGGTCCACACCCACCTCCCTGGAAGAGAAACTCTACGGGACAACCAAATCACAGCTGCCTTCATAAGAGAGTCCGGAGTCCTAGACTGAATGAGCCATGATAGCAGAAGGAGAAGAATAAGTAGTAGAGGAAGAGGAAGAAGTGGACTATTTCAGTCGATCAGAGATGATTTCTTATAATCCAAGATTATTTCTTCAATTCCTAAAATATTATTTTATAGATTATTTCTTGAAATCAGAGATTATTTAATGTGGTCCAAAAATATTTCTGTCAAAATCAGATTGTATCGTCTAAAGTTTGATTATTTCTTCCAATGAGAAACTTCTTTTGATATCGTTTCTTTTCTTATCTGAGATTGTTCTTATTAGTTCTATAGTGATTCTTTCAACGTGTGATTATACAATCTAGCGAGAGATTGTTCTTATTAGTTCTATAGTGATTCTTTCAACGTGTGATTATACAATCTAGCGAGAGATTGTTCTTATTAGTTCTATAGTAATTCTTTCAACGTGTGATTATACAATCTAGCGAGAGATTGTTCTTACTAGTTCTATAGTGATTCTTTCAACATGTGATTATACAATCTAGCGAGAGATTGTTCTTACTAGTTCTATAGTGATTCTTTCAACATGTGATTATACAATCTAGCGAGAGATTGTTCTTACTAGTTCTATAGTGATTCTTTCAGCATGTGATTATACAATCTAGCGAGAGATTGTTCTTACTAGTTCTATAGTAATTCTTTCAGCATGTAATTATACAATCTAGCGAGAGATTGTTCTTACTAGTTCTATAGTAATTCTTTCAGCATGTGATTATACAATCTAGCGAGAGATTGTTCTTACTAGTTCTATAGTAATTCTTTCAGCATGTGATTATACAATCTAGCGAGAGATTGTACTTCGTAGCCTGGGGTTATTTCTTATAATCAGTGATCTAATTTTCTAATCCAAGATTATTTATTTTAATATGAGATTATTTTACTTAATCCGAGATTATTTATTTTAATATGAGATTATTTCACTTAATAAAAGATTATTTATTTTAATATGAGATTATTTTACTTAATCCAAGATTATTTATTTTAACATGGTATTATTTTACTTAATCCGAGATTATTTCTTCTGCGATCTTATTTTCCTTAATCAGAGATTATATCTCCTAGTCGGAGATTATTTCTTTCAGAGTTGTATTATTTCCTTTAATCCGAGATTATTTCTTCTAATATGAGAAGAGGAGGAAGAAGAAGAAGAAGTAGAAGGGAAAAAAAGAAGAGGAAAAATAGGGGATTTAATAAACTGCGTAGTTAGGAGCCCGATATCACAAGAATGTACAAACGATAGGACTAACGGTAACATATTTTACAGCAATCCAGAAAATATCCAAATATTAGTGACACATCGATAGCTACAAGCTGTTTGAAGTTGTTTGATGTTAAGTCTTCTATTATAGATCATAGTGACACATCGATAGCTACAAGTTGTTTGAAGTTGTTTGATATTAAGTCTTCTATTATAGATCATAGTGACACATCGATAGCTACAAGTTGTTTGAAGTTGTTTGATATTAAGTCTTCTATCAAAGATCATCGATCACTTTCTGAATCGTAAACTTCGATACGGCCGAGTTCTATATTTTCAATAAACTCGTTTTATTTTTCCAATATTTGATATTTTTTTGTGTATGGCTCAAGGTTGTGGGATCTGATGAAAGGGGGCAGCGATTGACGTCACCGTTTGATGTATTTATTTTGAGTTATTTTAGCTCCGTTTTTTGTGTGAGCAAAATGGCGAGAATTGTGCATGAATATGATTTATGTTTAAAGTTAGTTTCATCTGACGATCAGAACAGTCAGTCAGGTGATCGAAGGGAGGAAATGATATTATCATCAAAATGGCGGCATCTTTTCGCCGGTTCCTTGGCAATGAAGTGTCATTACGTTGATGTGTGTTTCTCAATGAAGAAAATGGCATTTGTTGACTGTAATGGAATACGCTGATGTGTGTTTCTCAATGAAGAAAATAGCATTTGTTGACTGTAATGGAATACGCTGTTGTGACGGCTCTTGTTTGTTAACAAGGTAGGCTATTAATGACATTTGTTGACTGTAATGGAATACACTGTTGTTAACAAGGTAGGCTATTAATGACATTTGTTGACTGTAATAGAATACGCCGCTGTTGTGACGGCTCTTGTTTGTTAACAATGTAGGCTATTAATGACATTTGTTGACTGTAATGGAATACGTTGTTGTGACGGCTCTTGTTTGTTAACAAGGTAGGCTATTAATGACATTTGTTGACTGTAATGGAATACGCTGATGTGTGTTTCTCAATGAAGAAAATGGCATTTGTTGACTGTAATGGAATACGCTGTTGTGACGGCTCTTGTTTGTTAACAAGGTAGGCTATTAATGACATTTGTTGACTGTAATGGAATACGCTGTTGTGTCGGCTCTTGTTTATTAACAAGGTAGGCTATTAATGACATTTGTTGACTGTAATGGAATACGCTGTTGTGACGGCTCTTGTTTGTTAACAAGGTAGGCTATTAATGACATTTGTTGACTGTAATGGAATACGCTGTTGTGTCGGCCCTTCTTTGTTAACAAGGTAGGCTATTAATGACATTTGTTGACTGTAATGGAATACGTTGTTGTGACGGCTCTTGTTTGTTAACAAGGTAGGCTATTAATGACATTTGTTGACTGTAATGGAATACGCTGATGTGTGTTTCTCAATGAAGAAAATGGCATTTGTTGACTGTAATGGAATACGCTGTTGTGACGGCTCTTGTTTGTTAACAAGGTAGGCTATTAATGACATTTGTTGACTGTAATGGAATACGCTGTTGTGACGGCTCTTGTTTGTTAACAAGGTAATCTATTAATGACATTTGTTGACTGTAATGGAATACGCTGTTGTGTCGGCTCTTGTTTATTTACAAGGTAGGCTATTAATGACATTAGTTGACTGTAATGGAATACGCTGTTGTGTCGGCTCTTGTTTATTAACAAGGTAGGCTATTAATGACATTTGTTGACTGTAATGTAGTACGCTGTTGTGTCGGCTCTTATTTATTAACAAAGTAGGCTATTAATGACATTTGTTGACTGTAATGTAGTACGCTGTTGTGTCGGCTCTTATTTATTAACAAGGCAGGCTATTAATGGCATTTGTTGACTGTCATGTGTGTGGGAGCAAATTCAACAATGGAAAACAAGCCAAATCGGGAACATCGCATGATTGCGCTGCGAAAAATATCTCAAGCAATTAGTCACGAACTTCATCGCGTTTTCCTTTGAAAACATCGTGTTCGTTACATTTCATGGTCCTAGACGTTTTGCAAATTTGATGTTGACTTGGAGTAATTGCCATGAGTCTTTGGATGAAATTGTGCACTCAATAAATCAATGCGAGGAAGATTTATCATTGTTTCTGTAGAGAAAAAACGGGGGCTTCGTTACTGTTCTATATCAGACCACTAGAGAATTCACATATAACGCTAGGCAGGGGAAGGTGGCATTCACAAACGTTTGACTTGACAATGAGGAACAATGAGGTGAGTACAACCTGCCATCATCGGCGAACTCTGCTAACTGGATCAGGTGATTAGCTCAGACACAGAAAATGACACCGTAGAGCTGACGCTAATCACTTCCCTAATGTAACTTCTGCAGCGGTCCAACGAACGTGACCTCATTCCACCATGTTTGGAAACGGAAGTCCAACTAATAACTACATCAAACTTGGGCAGATGGTGCTCGTAAGCCTGGAGGGCAGACCACTAAGGGCAGAATCCCCCTACAGAAAAGACAATCTGCTGCCTTACAGGAAGATTGGGGACAATCAAAGGCTAAGCATAGCAAACCTGAATAAAATGCTGGCTGAAATAGAATGCACCGGGCCACTGGCGCAGAACAAAGTGCAGCGTTTTAACAAGTGATCAATCAGACTGGATCTAACAGACTCTAATTATGATAGAAACTAGCACTGACCTGAAAGGCTTCAAGAAACAGCTGAATATAATACACTGGAATGCGGAGGACATATAACACAAAAAATAAGCTCTAACAATCAGACTAGCAGAGGAGGAGATAGACGTTGCTTGCATCCAGGAAACTCATCTTAATCCTCAGCACAGATTTATGATCAGAGGCTACCAAACATTTAGACAAGACAGGGAAGGTCACACGGGTAGAATTCTTATACTTATTAAAAATTCCATCCCAGGAAAACTGATAGATGTAGGCACAGATGGAGAGGCAGAGATCATTGGTACAGACCTATACATTAACTCCGCTAGTATAAGAATATTTAATATATACTGTCCAAATGACACATTACTGAAGCTGGAGTCAATGGAAATAACAACATCAAAGTGTCTGGTTGTAGAAGACTGTAACAGTCACTCTGAAAAATGGGGATATAAGGAGTCCAATGTTCGAGGTGAAGAAGTGGAAGAATGAGAAATAGACAACAACCTATTCCTCATAAACTCTAGGGAGGACACACCCCTCCCCCACCTTCTACTCAAGAAGATGGAAAACAACTTCCACTCCCGACCTAGCATTTACAACTGGAGACATATCTATCAAAATAACCAGAAAAGTGCTGAAACAACATGGAGATAGTGACCATAGACCAGTCAAACTTTCAGTGGTTGTTGCTCACAAACAGGAGTTGCAAATACCTCTTCCTCGCTGGAACTATAAGAGAGCAGATTGGGCAAAGTTTGCAAGGCTCACTGATGCATATACTGCGCCTATCAACACCCACGAAAAGAAGGTCAATAATATGATAGATCGGTTAACAAATGGAATGCTGAGAGCTGCTAAAGAATCCATTCCTAGAGGAGCAAGAAGAAACTACAAGCCATACTGGAGCAAGGAAATACACAGACTAGAAGAGGAACTGGACTCTGCTAGAGAACTAGCTGAAACATCACACAGCACAGAGAGAAACTGAAGATAACTCAAAACATTAAATTGGTTGCTGGAAACAGCTTGGTAAAGTGGTTTACAGTGATAAAAGATAAAGGTAATGTACGAGACTTGAACCGGCGTCTTAGCACGCGAGTTTCCACCCATATGTGCTCGGCCGCCTATCCAGAAATGTTCGGAGATTTCTGATGGTTTACAGTGACGTGGCAATCAACGAGATTCTATATGACATGTTCTGAACGCCCGTTTTCAAAGAAGCAAAGGGCGAGGCAGCTGTAAGAAAGTAAGTACCAAACATTAAATTGGCCGCTGGAAACAGCTTGGTAAAGTGGTTTATAGTGACGTGGCAATCAACGAGTGTGTATAAGACATATTCTGAACGCCCGTTTTCAAAGAAGCAAACGACGAGGCAGCTGTAATATCGTAAGTACCAAACCATTTTTTTTTTACAATAAAAAATAGAATATCGTGAAAACAATATACGGTAGATGATATTGTTTTAAAAAGTAAACTCATCGAGTGCCTACACACTCAACACAGCGTCAAGCAATAATATATAATTTGATATTCTTCAGAAAACAAGACATAAATCTACAGTATAACGACAACAACAAAACATTCAGCGTCTGGTCTCGGTGAGTCTGTTATTGTGCTAAATGATATAATTGTTCGTGTTGAGGTGTCTGGTGTCGGTGAGTCTGTTATTGTCCTAAATGATATAATTGTTCGTGTTAAGGTGTCTGTTGTTGGTGAGTCTGTTATTGTGCTAAATGATATCATTGTTCGTGTTGAGGTATCTGTTGTTGGTGAGTCTGTTATTGTGCTAAATGATATAATTGTTCGTGTTGAGGTGTCTGTTGTTGGTGAGTCTGTTATTGTCCTAAATGCTATCATTGTTCGTGTTGAGGTGTCTGTTGTCGGTGAGTCTGTTATTGTCCTAAATGATATAATTGTTCGTGTTGAGGTGTCTGTTGTCGGTGAGTCTGTTATTGTGCTAAATGATATCATTGTTCGTGTTGAGGTGTCTGTTGTTGGTGAGACTGTTATTGTCCTAAATGATATCATTGTTCGTGTTGAGGTGTCTGGTGTCGGTGAGTCTGTTATTGTGCTCAATGATATCATTGTTCGTGTTGAGGTGTCTGTTGTCGGTGAGTCTGTTATTGTCCTAAATGATATCATTGTTCGTGTTGAGGTGTCTGTTGTCGGTGAGTCTGTTATTGTGCTAAATGATATCATTGTTCGTGTTGAGGTGTCTGTTGTCGGTGAGTCTGTTATTGTGCTAAATGATATAATTGTTCGTGTTGAGGTGTCTGTTGTTGGTGAGTCTGTTATTGTGCTAAATGATATAATTGTTCGTGTTGAGGTGTCTGGTGTCGGTGAGTCTGTTATTGTCCTAAATGATATCATTGTTCGTGTTGAGGTGTCTGGTGTCGGTGAGTCTGTTATTGTCCTAAATGATATCATTGTTCGTGTTGAGGTGTCTGTTGTCGGTGAGTCTGTTATTGTGCTAAATGATATCATTGTTCGTGTTGAGGTGTCTGTTGTCGGTGAGTCTGTTATTGTCCTAAATGATATCATTGTTCGTGTTGAGGTGTCTGGTGTCAGTGAGTCTGTTATTGTCCTAAATGATATCATTGTTCGTGTTGAGGTGTCTGTTGTCGGTGAGTCTGTTATTGTGCTAAATGATATCATTGTTCGTGTTGAGGTGTCTGTTGTCGGTGAGTCTGTTATTGTCCTAAATGATATCATTGTTCGTGTTGAGGTGTCTGGTGTCAGTGAGTCTGTTATTGTCCTAAATGATATCATTGTTCGTGTTGAGGTGTCTGGTGTCAGTGAGTCTGTTATTGTCCTAAATGATATCATTGTTCGTGTTGAGGTGTCTGTTGTCGGTGAGTCTGTTATTGTCCTAAATGATATCATTGTTCGTGTTGAGGTGTCTGGTGTCAGTGAGTTTGTTATTGTGCTAAATGATATCATTGTTCGTGTTGAGGTGTCTGGTGTTGGTGAGACTGTTATTGTCCTAAATGATATCATTGTTCGTGTTGAGGTGTCTGGTGTCGGTGAGTCTGTTATTGTCCTAAATGATATCATTGTTCGTGTTGAGGTGTCTGTTGTCGGTGAGTCTGTTATTGTCCTAAATAATATCATTGTTCGTGTTGAGGTCATGTCAAGATGATGGTTCGTTCGGACAAAATGAAGAGTATCTATATCTTGGCATATTTTTGCATCTGCGGGCAAAAATCACACTCCCCAATGGGGATAGTTTACAAGCGAATGACAAAACGGGCCCAGTCAACAACGATCTCCAAAGTCTAATTCCACAAGTCGACTCTGAACGACACGTTGATGACATCATCACAAAATGCTATCCTTGTAGAGCAGTATTCGAGGCTACGCTAAACTAGAGTGAGTGCGAACACAAGATACTTGACGGTCGCATTATTCTACAAAGACAGCCGGACACCGTGATGATACACAGGGTGATTCCAACGAAGGGTTTCAAATACCCCGCGATTTGTCTTCGCATAGTAAATAACTGAAATGATGGGGCGTTTACACTGTGACCTCTTTGTGCAGGATCGCTACATGTTAAACAGAGTCGATGTAACGATCAAACTCCCACCTCTATAGATGTATTCAACATGATGTCTAACGATAAATATGTGGGTTATTAGAGTGTCATCGCTGGCCTTGTTTGCAGGAAAGCTAATCCATCGATTTCTCTAGCCCATGAAAAGGCTGTTTTAAAGGAGACTGCACGGTACCCCATCAAAAGGGTTACCATCAAGAGATTTTCCAATACTGACGGCATGCACTCACATAGTCAGGACAATGTATCTTTTAGTCGAACACCCACCCGGTTAGTTATTGGTCTGGTTACAGCACTCACATCACTCACATAGACAGGACAATTTATTTTTGAGTCGAACACCCACCTGGTTAGTTATTGGTCTGGTTACAGCACTCACATCACTCACATAATCAGGACAATGTATCTTTTAGTCGAACACCTACCCGGTTAGTTATTGGTCTGGTTACAGCACTCACATCACTCACATAGTCAGGACAATGTATCTTTTAGTCGAACACCCACCCGGTTAGTTATTGGTCTGGTTACATCACTCACATCACTCACATACTCAGGACAATTTATTTTTGAGTCGGACACCCACCCGGTTAGTTATAGGTCTGGTTACAGCACTCACATAGTCAGAACAATTTATTTTTGAGTCGAACACCCACCCGGTTAGTTATAGGTCTGGTTACAGCACTCACATCACTCACATAGTCAGGACAATTTATTTTTGAGTCGAACACCCACCCGGTTAGTTACAGGTCTGGTTACAGCACTCACATAGTCAGAACAATTTATTTTTGAGTCGAACACCCACCCGGTTAGTTATAGGTCTGGTTAACTCCAGCGCCTTTAAAGCTTGTTAATAACGCTAAAACTTTCAATGTTCAATCCTTTGGATTGACTTACTTGAACCTAACGGTCGACAGGCGATGCATTACCAGAAAACCCATAACTATGGACTTTGAGCGAAATCACTACATGCGAGCCTTCTTCGGCACTATTTTGGCCAAGGGTCTCAATGGTAGAGACGCTGGGAACAATATTGAATATCGCCACTTCAGAGATGGAGTTTGTTTATTTGCTTTTGACTTGTCTCTCTGTTTTAACTGATGACTCGCAGTTTGATCTAGCCAAAAGCGGGCCCTTGTCTATAGAGCTTAATTCCGCCACTCCCACAAGTGTTCCCATACAGGTCCACGCTGAGCTGTATTCTGTGCTTGTCGATAGAGCTTAATTCCGCCACTCCCACAAGTGTTCCCATACAGGTCCACGCTGAGCTGTATTCTGTGCTTGTCGATAGAGCTTAATTCCGCCACTCCCACAAGTGTTCCCATACAGGTCCACGCTGAGCTGTATTCTGTGTTTGTCTATAGAGCTTAAATCCCCCACTCCCACAAGTGTTCCCATATAGGTCCACACTGAGCTGTATTCTGTGCTTGTCGATAGAGCTTAATTCCGCCACTCCCACAAGTGTTCCCATACAGGTCCACGCTGAGCTGTATTCTGTGCTTGTCGATAGAGCTTAATTCCGCCACTCCCACAAGTGTTCCCATACAGGTCCACGCTGAGCTGTATTCTGTGCTTGTCTATAGAGCTTAAATCCGCCACTCCCACAAGTGTTCCCATACAGGTCCACGTTGAGCTGTATTCTGTGCTTGTCTATAGAGCTTAAATCCGCCACTCCCACAAGTGTTCCCATACAGGTCCACGTTGAGCTGTATTCTGTGCTTGTCTATAGAGCTTAAATCCGCCACTCCCACAAGTGTTCCCATACAGGTCCACACTGAGCTGTATTCTGTGCTTGTCTATAGAGCTTAAAATCGCCACTCCCACAAGTGTTCCCATACAGGTTATTGTCCACGCTGAGCTGTATTCTGTGCTTGTCGATAGAGCTTGACACTGCTGCAATAGCCAATTTTTGCCACATACTTCTTTGTTCTATTATTCCCTATTATCGCCTCGGAAGTTCCCCATATAATAATATTTATGTATTATTATTTGTACTTCAGATACTACAGCTGGTTCTCCCTTTGTTGTTTGAAAACGGCCGTTCAGAAACTGCCTTTTATACTCTCGTTGATTGCCACAATGAGTGACTTTACCAAGCTGTGTCCAGCCACCAATTTAATGTTTTGAGTTATCAGATCCACGCAGTACTGTAGTTAGTTAATTTCCTTTCTGTTTGACTTGTCTTGGTGTTAATCGACATATTAATAACCGTTTTTACTAGACCTGGTTTACCCCTATTACACTTAATACGCTTTATCGGTCGGTTCATCTGTCAACAGCTTTTGGGTCTTTCTAGTGAATAGCGAGTAAACTCCATAATTTTCTTCAGTTTAGACAAACAAATTTTATTATAGGTACGTATATGTGCTATAGTTGTTTTGAATACAAATAAAGTGTACACTTACTATGCTTTGTCTTAATAATGTGTATGAGTGTTGGTGCATGTGTGAGTGTGCACGTTGGTGTTTGTGCTCTCACTAATGGAATGAGAGAACAAACAAGTAAGTAATCTAACAGCGAGTAAAAAAACACGATTAACACAACGGACAAGGAGAAACAGACATCATAACGAACGAACCATCATCTCTACAAACCCTAAGCACGAACAACTGGATCATTTAGCACAATAACAGACTCACTGATAAACAGTCATGTGACGAACACACCGAGACGAACACACCGAGACGAAGACACCGAATGTTACACAACTTATCCCCACTAATGACTGCAGAGATGCATGGCACGAAACCCTGCAGCGGACGCACATATCTACTCTCAAAGACGTCAGATAATTACTGAAGGTCGAAGTGGACGCACAAATCTACTCTCAAAGACGTCAGATAATTACTGAAGGTCGCAGTGGACGCAAAAATCTACTCTCAAAGACGTCAGATAATTACTGAAGGTCGCAGTGGACGCACAAATCTACTCTCAAAGACGTCAGATAATTACTGAAGGTCGCAGTGGACGCACAAATCTACTCTCAAAGACGTCAGATAATTACTGAAGGTCGAAGTGGACGCACAAATCTACTCTCAAAGACGTCAGATAATTACTGAAGGTCGCAGTGGACGCACAAATCTACTCTCAAAGACGTCAGATAATTACTGAAGGTCGAAGTGGACGCACAAATCTACTCTCAAAGACGTCAGATAATTACTGAAGGTCGAAGTGGACGCACAAATCTACTCTCAAAGACGTCAGATAATTACTGAAGGTCGCAGTGGACGCACAAATCTACTCTCAAAGACGTCAGATAATTACTGAAGGTCGCAGTGGACGCACAAATCTACTCTCAAAGACGTCAGATAATTACTGAAGGTCGCAGTGGACGCACAAATCTACTCTCAAAGACGTCAGATAATTACTGAAGGTCGCAGTGGACGCACAAATCTACTCTCAAAGACGTCAGATAATTACTGAAGGTCGCAGTGGACGCACAAATCTACTCTCAAAGACGTCAGATAATTACTGAAGGTCGCAGTGGACGCACAAATCTACTCTCAAAGACGTCAGATAATTACTGAAGGTCGCAGTGGACGCACAAATCTACTCTCAAAGACGTCAGATAATTACTGAAAGTCGCAGCGGAAGCACAAATCTACTCTCAAAGACGTCAGATAATTACTGAAGGTCGCAGTGGACGCACAAATCTACTCTCAAAGACGTCAGATAATTACTGAAGGTCGCAGCGGAAGCACAAATCTACTCTCAAAGACGTCAGATAATTACTGAAGGTCGCAGTGGACGCACAAATCTACTCTCAAAGACGTCAGATAATTACTGAAGGTCGAAGTGGACGCACAAATCTACTCTCAAAGACGTCAGATAATTACTGAAGGTCGAAGTGGACGCACAAATCTACTCTCAAAGACGTCAGATAATTACTGAAGGTCGAAGTGGACGCACAAATCTACTCTCAAAGACGTCAGATAATTACTGAAGGTCGCAGTGGACGCACAAATCTACTCTCAAAGACGTCAGATAATTACTGAAGGTCGCAGCGGAAGCACAAATCTACTCTCAAAGACGTCAGATAATTACTGAAGGTCGCAGTGGACGCACAAATCTACTCTCAAAGACGTCAGATAATTACTGAAGGTCGAAGTGGACGCAGCGAATGAGCGGACATTTTATGACATCAAACAATGTCTACACTGCTCAACAGATGGGAATGTGCTAAAGATGCTTGACATGGGGTGAAAGAGAGCAGTCCTAGAATATGGTAGTGCAGCATGGACAATAGACGGGAGTGTGCTTAATAAGCTTTACATGGGACACGTGAGACTAGTCCTAGAGTATGGTTGTGCAACATGGACAAAAGACGGGAGTGTGCTAGAGAAGCTTTACATGGGATGAGTGAGAACAGTCCTAGAGTATGGTGGCTCAGCATGGACATAAGACTGAAGTATGCTAAAGAAGCTTTACATAGGGCAGTTGAGACCAGTCCTAGGATGTGGTAGTGCAGCATATACAACAGAAGAGGATGTGCTAAAGAAGGTTTACATGAGGCAGGTGAGACAAATCCTAGAGTATGGTTGTGCAACATGGACAACAGAAGAGAATATGCTAAGAAGCTTTACATGAGGCAGGTGAGACAAATCCTAGAGTATAGCAGTGCAACATGGACAACAGAAGAGGATGTGCTAAAGAAGCTTTACATGAGGCAGGTGAGACAAATCCTAGAGTATAGCAGTGCAACATGGACAACAGAAGAGGATGTGCTAAAGAAGCTTTACATGAGGCAGGTGAGACAAATCATAGAGTATAGCAGTGCAACATGGACAACAGAAGAGGATGTGCTAAAGAAGCTTTACTTGAGGCAGGTGAGACAAATCATAGAGTATAGCAGTGCAACATCTTATATTGAATGATCTATGTTTGTTGATTTATTGTAAATGTGTATGTTCATTGATTGTGCTGAATTGTACAATATTTTTGTGAATTGTATGTTGATTAATGGCTGTATGTTGATTAATGGATGTATGTTGATTAATGGCTGTATGTTGATTAATGGATGATTGTTGATTAATGGCTGTATGTTGATTAATGGATGTATGTTGATTAATGGTTGTATGTTGATTAATGGTTGTATGTTGATTAATGGATGTATGTTGATTAATGGATGTATGTTGATTAATGGATGTATGTTGATTAATGGATGTATGTTGATTAATGGCTGTATGTTTATTAATGGCTGTATGTTTATTAATGGCTGTATGTTGATTAATGGCTGTATGTTTATTAATGGCTGTATGTTGATTAATGGCTGTATGTTTATTAATGGCTGTATGTTGATTAATGGATGTATGTTGGTTAATGGCTGTATGTTGATTAATGGCTGTATGTTGATTAATGGATGTATGTTGATTAATGGATGTATGTTGATTAATGGCTGTATGTTTATTGATGGTTGTATGGTGTTTAATGGTTGTGTGGTGATTAATAGTTGTAAGGTGATTAATGATTGTATGGGGATTAATGGTTGTGTGTTGTTTAATGGTTGTATGGTGATTAATGGTTGTGTGATGATTAATGGTTTTGTGGTGATTAATGGTTGTGTGTTGTTTAATGGTTGTGTGGTGATTAATGATTGTATGGTGATTAATGGTTGTGTGTTGTTTAATGGTTGTATGGTGATTAATGATTATATGGGGATTAATGGTTGTGTGTTGTTTAATGGTTGTGTGGTGATTAATGATTGTATGGGGATTAATGGTTGTGTGTTGTTTAATGGTTGTGTGGTAATTAATGGTTGTGGGATGTTATAGGTGTAGGGTGATTAATGGGTGTGTGATGATTAGTGGATGTGTGGCGATTAATAGTTGCATGATGCCCTACGTAAAGTTATAAATAAGTTATAAATATATAACATTATAAAGTTATATATCTGTGTAAGGTTACATGTTTTGACTTTATATCAGAGTTATAAGCTAACGTGTGCTGTAGCGCTGTGTTTGCTCATCTTCTAGGGAGATTTCTTCTCGTCATCTAATCAACACTTTCAACAATTCTCTACAAAGATGATGCTCTTGAGTGTAATCCTTCTCGTCGTGGCTGCCATGGCAGGTCAGAAATCATTTACTTGTTGATAACTTGATCGTACAGGTCAGAAATCATTTACTAGTTCATAACTTGATTGTACAGGTCAGAAATCATTTACTAAATCATAACTTGATTGTACAGGTCAGAAATCATTTACTAGTTCATAACTTGATTGTACAGATCAGAAATCATTTACTAGTTCATAACTTGATTGTACAGGTCAGAAATCATTTACTAGTTCATAACTTGATCGTATAGGTCTGAAATCATTTACTAGTTCATAACTTGATTGTACAGATCAGAAATCATTTACTAGTTCATAACTTGATTGTACAGGTCAGAAATCATTTAGTAGTTCATAACTTGATTGTACAGGTCAGAGATCATTTACTAGTTCATAACTAGATTGTACAGGTCAGAAATCAGAAATCATTTACTAGTTCATAACTTGATCGTACAGGTCAGAAATCAGAAATCATTTACTAGTTCATAACTTGATCGTACAGGTCAGAAATCAGAAATCATTTACTAGTTCATAACTTGATTGTACAGGTTAGAAATCATTTATTAGTTCTAGTTATGACACGTCATAAATCAGAAATCATATAGGGTTATGGTTATGGAAGGCCCCGGTATCACTGCAAACGAATTAAAATCCATAATTGCTCAACCGCTCGCGCCAGTTGAATCATCTGAATTACTAACTCATCTCCCAAACAAAGAAAAGTAGCTGTAGTCTCATATCATAGCAGTTTCAGCACACGCCAAAAGACATAATGCGAAACCACACAGAATGTGAACACAGCCTACTGTCCCCTGTTATACGATACCAGCATTCATCGTAAACAATTGGAATATCCAAACATGATCAAAACGGATGAAACACACAGCTCACGGTTTGCACTGAGCACTTAACTCAGTAGTTCCTGCAGCAAGCCGGACTTGTAATATGAGGAAACTGCAACAGTGAACACTTTTCATACATAGCCTTCAATGGTTCCTGCCGCCTATCCATCATATTGACCGGAAGTTTACGTCCTCCTGAAAATGACGATCGTCCTATTTTTAACATAGTTAGTGCTTGATGATGTTAGGACATCGTTTTTGACTCCAATCTCGAATTAGTTGTCGGATTATCCCCATCGAACATCAAACAAAAGACCGTAAGATCTTCCCGCATTGTGAATTTGCGAAATTACAAACCACATTTAAAATTATGACTTTCGTTTTTAAGATGGCGGATCTCTCTCTCTCTCTCTCTCATTCTCTCTCCCTCTCTCTCTGCGATCAGGGCTCAATCAGAGTAGGATTCCAGACTCTCACATGAAGTCTGCTGTCAGGTTAAGTGTGTTGATCGCCCCCACAGACAGAACATCACAATTAGAGTCTGCCAGATCCACTCTGACTGAACACCCGTTAAAAAGTTGCACTGTGTTCTGCGCCAGTGGCCCAGCGCATCCGATTTCAGCCAGCATTTTATTCAGGTTTGCTTTCCTTAGCCTTTGATTGTCCCCAATCTTCCTGCAAGGCAGCAGATGATCTTTTCTGTAGGGGGATTCTGCCCTTAGATGGTCGGCCCTCCCAGGTTTACGAGCACCATCTGCCCGAGTCACTAGAGGTGACTAACACAGACATGCACACAGCGATGCGAGGCATGACTAACACTGATACACATCAAGATATATGACACATGACTAGCATAAACATGCACATAAAGATATGAGATATGACTGACATAGACATGCACACACAAAGATATGAGATGTGACTAACATAGCCATGCACACACAAGGATATGAGATATGACTAACATAAACATGCACACACATATATGAGATATCCCTAACCCAGACATGCACACACAAAGATATGACACATGACTAACACAGATACACACTAAGATATGAGATATGACTAAACACAGACACACATAAAGATATGAGACATGATTAACACGGACACACCAAGATATGAGATATGACTAACATGACACACACCAAGACATGAGCCATGGCCAACACACACACACACACACACACACGCACGCACGCACGCACGCACGCACGCGCGCACACACACACACACACAAGCTAAGGTATGAGCCATGGCTAGCACAGAAACACATCAAGAAATGAACTATGTCTAGCAAAAATTAAGGTATCCATATGCTTGGGTTTGTTGTAGTCGGCAGACTCTTCTTAACGTGGGAATCATCGACATACGAGACGCAGGCCCCGATTAACTGTTCACAGGTTTCGTTCAAACAGTTGTCAGGAGATTTGAGAGTGCAGTCTGACCCGTAGAACGCTTCATTGCATGTACAGTTCCCGGTTGACTATTCACAGATGTCGTTGAAACAGTTGTCCGGACATTTGAGAGTGCAGTCTGACCCATAGTACGTTTCCTTGCACGTACAGTCTGCACTTTCCGAGAAACATATGATGTCACAGAACACATCAGAACACGTCTGTTTGCACTGTAGCCCAAAATTACCATCGAGACAAATGTCATTGCAGCTGTAGCCAGGATGTTTACATTGTAGACATTTTCCGGATTTTTCCTCACATATAGGACAGACACTGAGACAGGACCCGGAGCAGTCGTGTCCATAGATCCCATGTGAACAGTTGCCGTGACACGTACCAATGATGAAGTTGCAGCCCTTGCAACACCCACTGCACACTGCACAAAAGGACCAAAAATGACCGACCAGACAATATGTGTCTGTAAATCTTTGCACCCCACACACCGTCAGTGCACTGTCGGCCTGCGAAATGGTCGGTGAGAACTCACTATATATATATTCTATATGTTCGAAATTGGAGTCAACAACGACGGCCTAGCATCATCAAGCGCTATACATTTGTAAAGAAATATGACGGTCATCACTTTCGGGAGAACGTGAACTTCTGGTATATGGTGGATAGACTGCAGGAACCATTGACGGCTATGCATGAAAAGTGTTCCAAGTCCATGGGGAACTGGTTAGTCTCGAGGCAAGACGCCGGCCTCAGGACAGAGAGGTTGTGGGTTCAAATCTCGGCTGCACTGGTTGGGATTTTTATTTATGCACTCTCTGCGACAACCACCCCTGGTCTCAACAGCGAGGCCCGGCTTGAAACGTCAGTTACTCATCGACGGAAAAAAAAAACATGAGTACCTCCGAAGTCGGAGTTATCTGCCTGTGCGGCGAGGGACCCCTGTGCACGCGGCTGCCAGGGAGAAATGGATTAACAGGCAAAACTCAGTTCCTAGTCTCTAGGGACTTCGTCAGAGTTGAAAGCTGGCGAACGCAACAACAACAACAACAACAACAACATTATAAAATCACATGTCTACCCAAAGGCGAAGGCGCGCCTCACAGTACCAGAGCTGAAAGTTGTCAGCGACCCACAGCTGATGTCCTGCGCCAGGATCGGTGAACCAGAACCATCCAGACCCTGCTCCACCTCTCCGTGGTGCCTCTATTACCAGACTAACCTATCTAGTCTGGCAAAACGTGTAGGGATCGAAGAGGGAAGACAACCTGGTTCTCAAAAATGTCGCGCTGAAGTCGGATGTGTTGTTCCTAAAGACGCAAATATCACAAGTATACTGCAAGCTACAACACAACGCAGACACGCCAATCTAACGTCCTTTCAAGGGCAGATGATGAAGAGATCTACTCCATTAGTTATCAGGCGAACGCAGCAAGCAAGCAAGCGGCAAACATGTCTACCCTAGATCTCACAGTAGCGCTCTTCAATCTAGACATCCTTCCTGACTAACATGAAACTCCGAGAGTCACCCCGGTGCGGGAAAATCATGAACAAACATCCGTCATTTCGACTTTCAACATTAGCGTATGGTCCGATCTAGGGATATACGATGAGCCATTATGATGACCTAGCACACACAACAATGGCTGCGCACATAGATTCCCGATTACTCTAGTGAATGCAGCTTACAACGAACGAAACATGGTGCAAATTCCCTAAACCTCGGTTGACTTGACGGAGCAGTCCACATTAATGAGTTGTAACATGTAAATAACTCATCATCATCATCATCATCATGTACCCTGCCGGTTGGCGTAGGCGATCATGTCCCTCCACAATCTTCTATCTACAGTGCATCGCATCAGTTCTGTTGTTGACTGTTTTCCATGCCATGACACCAAGCTATCCAGTATTTTCTCTCTTTGTCGTCCGCGATCTCTCTTTCCTTTTATTTTGCCAGTTGTAACCAAGTATTACAACTTTCCTCTTCTCATGATGTGTCCAAAAAATGTTGATTGCTTCTTTCTGATGTTTTTTAAGAGCTCCCTTTTTGTGTTGGCCTCTTTGAGAACTTCCTCATTGGTCTTTTTATCTGTCCAGGGAACTTTCAACATTCTTCTGAGAAATCCCATCTCTGTGGCCTCTAACCGTCTTTTCATTTGTTTGTCTACTGTCCATGATTCGCTTCCATAGGTCAGAATTGGTTCTATATAGCACTGATGAACTCTCTTTCTCATTTTTATTGACATAGATTTGTTGCATAAGATATTTTTCATTTTCTTAAATGCTATTTTGGCCTGAGCTATTCTGCTTTTTATTTCTGTGGTGCATCTCCTATCTGATGTAATTATTGTGCCCAAGTATTTGAAACGTTGTACTTGTTTTAGATTTGTCTCGTTTATTTTTATGCTGCATGATGGTGATGATTGTTTCTTCGATATAACCATTACTTCTGTTTTCTTACTATTCAGACTGAGACCTTTCTTGTTGCTTTCTTCTACTATTATGTCTATCATTTCTTGTAGTTCGTTCTCTGTCTCTGCTATTAAGACTGTGTCATCCGCATATCGCAAATTATTTATGTTGTGACCGTTGACTTCAATTCCTTTTTTGTCTACTATTGATCTCATAATATATTCGCTGTAAAGTGAAAACAAGTCCGGTGACAGAACACAGACTTGTCTGACTCCTTGTTTTATATATTGGAATTGTCTGTAAATAGAAGGTTGTGATGTGTCATGATTATTCAAGGCAATTTAAGAAGGTAGTTTGCCATTCCTTTCCTTCTTGGCAGTGACTGTACTAGTCGGTGATCGCAGCCACTGTCTCTATACATGAGATCCTCTGCCTGCCATCGCGGTGTGGGGACCATAACAGGCACTACTTGTCGGCTGCTCCCACAACACCATCCACCACCTGCTCCAATGGCTTCACGTAAACCTGATAGGGGGGGCTAAACGGGGAACTCCACCTTGCCCAGGGGTGTCCCGAAGACTAGCGGAGGAAAGGAGACGTCTTACTCCCTTTGGTAGGGCAGAACCCTACCCCGCTAACCTTAATTGTAAATAACTAGCGTCAAATTATTTCAACGACGGCCATTTAACAGCACTCAACGTGTTCACGTAAACTGCAGATCAACTCTAGGCGGTGGAAGGTCGCATTCACAACACTTGACTTGTCAAAAAGGAATATTGCCGTGTGTACAACTCCGCTTCATCGGCGCAGATTTGTTAAGTAGAACATCATTTTGACTTTAACGCACAAAATTGCACCGGAGAGCCGAAATTAATCAGTCCCCATATGCATTTTTTGCAGCTACCGAGAGAACATGAATTGTGTTCCACCATCGTGGAAACGGAAGAAGGCTGTTCAGAAATCATTTTCTAGCTCATAATTTGATCGTACAGATCAGAAATCAGAAATCATTTATAGCTGGAAAGGAAAAGAAGAAGACGGAGAAGAAAAGGAAAAGAAGAGGAAGAAAGGGCAAAGAAGAAGAAGATGATTGCTGTGGTAAACCAAAGGATCAAGCTGACATCATTAATGCTCTCCGAGCTGCTGGAGACGGTACAGACCTTCCACAACCATGAGTTCACGTCACTCCTTTGGATGAAAGAGATGGGAGTTAAGATGGGCACAGCCAGAAATGAGAAACTTAGTGGCCGTGTAAGAAGACTTATCAACCAACACAGAACTGGAGTCGTCAGTCGCTGGATGGGACTTTATGAGGAGGGGATCTGAGCACCTATGGACATGTTAGGACATGTGCGCGCGCACACACGCACAGACGAATACAAACATACACTACATACACACACGCATTGTCATGATAATATTTTGTGAGAAATAAATGCTAAGTCAGACCTCGCTGTTTCTTGTCATTTCTATTATTGTTATTTTTAACAATATAATATTTTTGTTATGTTGTTATACAAAAATTATGATGTTATACAACAGGTTGTAGTTTTATGTTTGTTATGTTACGATATAAAACAAGGAGTGAGACAAGGCTGCGTTCTGTCGCTGGATTTTTGCTCACTTTACAGCGAAAATATGTTGAGATCTATAGTAGACAAACAAGGAATTGAAGTCAACGGTCACAAAATAAATAATTTGCGATATGCAGATGACACAGTCTTAATAGCAGAGACAGAGAACGAACTACAAGAAATGATAGACATAATAGTAGAAGAAAGCAACAAGAAAGGTCTCAGTCTGAATAGTAAGAAAACAGAAGTAATGGTTATATCGAAGACACAACAATCACCATCATGTAACACAAAAATAAACAGGACAAATCTGAAACAAGTGAAGAGCGCTAAATACTCTGGCACAATAATAACATCAGATGGAAGATGTTCAACATAATTAAAAAGCAGAAAAACGGAGACCAAAATAGCATTTCAGAAACTTAAAAACATCTTATGTAACAAATCTATGTCAATAGAAGTGAGAAAGAGAGTTCATCGGTGCTATATAGAACCAATTCTGACCTATGGAATCGAACCGCGGACCGTAAAAAAAAATTATTAAAAAATCTTTTTTTAATGAAAAGACGATTAGAAGCCAGCTAAAAAGACCAATCAGGAAAATCTCAAAAAAAAAACCAACACAAAAAATTAGTTCCTAAGAAACATCAGAAAGAAACAATCAACAATGTTTGGGCACATTATGAGAAGAGGAAAGATTGAATACTTGGTTACAACTGGCAAAATCAGGGAAAGAAAGATCGCAGACAAAACCGAGAGAAGATAGCTTGGTGTCATGGCATGGTAAACAGCCTGATACGATGCACGTTAGATAGAAGTTTGTGGAAGGACAAGATCGCCTATGGCAACCGATAGAGCACATGGTAATGTCTCAGTCTTCACATCTCGAATCTTTGGCCGTAATCCGAGAGGGCTAGTCATCAGGTCTCATATCTTTGACCGTAATCCGAGAGAGTCAGTCATAATATCTTGTATCTTTGACCGTAAACAGAGAGAGTCAGTCATCATATCTCGTATCTTTGGCCGTAATCCGAGAGAGTCAGTCATCAGATCTCATATCATAGGCCGTAATCCGAGAGAGTCAGTCATCATATCTCGTATCTTTGGCCGTAATCCGAGAGAGTCAGTCATCAGATCCCATATCTTTGACCGTAATCCGAGAGAGTCAGTCATCAGATCCCATATCTTAGGCCGTAATCCGAGAGAGCCAGTCATCAGATCTCATATCTTTGACCGTAATCCGAGAGGACTGGTCATCAGATCTCACAACCCAGAAACCAGGGGAGGGTAGACTCATGAAGACACCAGGGACTTGAGTAGAAACATTCCCCGCGTCTGTGGTGGGCTCCTCAACCTTCTTGCCCAGAGTAAGATGGACAGACAACATCAAAGAAACGCTACAACATCAATTGACAATGTTTGAAGCTGCCAGGAGAGCGAGAACCAGAACTTTCTATCTCCCTCGACACCCGGACGGGAACAAGAAGAAGTAAAGAAAGAAAAAAGAAAGAAAGAATGAGAAAAAGAAAAAAAGAAAAATAGATCTATTACATAATTTGGTTGTTGTTAAACATCATCATCAAGTGTCATGCCTATAGGCATACGTGATCATGTCTCTCCACAACTTACTATCTCTACTGACATTTACTACTTCTTCTGTTAACTTCTTTCTAAATTAATTATTTAAAAAATACTATTTTTTCCTGTTGTCACAATATATTCCAACTGTTCCCTCCAAAATGTCAACAAGGACGTCTGGTTCCACTTCTTTTTGTGGTCACAAACTTTATTTGTTGTTTCCTTTTCTTCTAGAAAGTTCTCGTTGATGTGTAGTTGTCCATGTTATTCTCAACATTATTCTACAAATCTATATTTCTGTTACTGCATTGATTTTCTTGTTTTGTTGTCCATGTTATTCTCAACATTATTCTACAAATCTATATTTCTGTTACTGCAATGATTTTCTTGTTTTGTTGTCCATGTTATTCTCAACATTATTCTACAAATCTATATTTCTGTTACTGCAATGATTTTCTTGTTTTGTTGTCCGAGTGTCCAGCATTCGCGTTCATATTTTTTTTCGTTTGCCAGCTTTTACCCCTGACGAAGTCACTAGAGACTAGGAACTGATTTTAGCGTGTTAATCCATTTTTCTCTGGCAGCAGTGTGCACAGGGGTCCCTCGCAGTAGAGGCAGATAACTCGGAGATACTCATATTATTTTCATCGATGATCAATTGACGTTTCAAGCTGGGCCTCGCTGCTGAGACCAGCGGTGGTTGCCACGGGGAGAAATCAACAATAAAAAATCCCAGCTTTTGCAGCCTGGATTTGAACCAACAACCTCTCTGTCTCGAGGTCAACCAATACCCACCGCAATTCCGCTTCAGGGTCCATATAAACAGACCTGATCTACATAAAACTGACGACTTTTATTGTTCATGAACATTGTTGAATATTTCCATCATTATATTTCAGATTCCGAGAAAGCCAAAACGCCAGAACAATGTGTAGAGGACTACAAACATTCACCAAAGATCGGTACTTGCCCTATGGCAAGAAGTTTTGCCTCATGTTATGTAGGCGCAGCGTTCAGGATTCAAACCGACGTATTAATAATAGTCACCGTTATTACCGAAGGCGTTCGTGACGTCGTCGGTCCTACAGTGTATAGCGGGTGTAGTCTCAACGTGGCGGATTTGATGCAAGAGAGACAGCAAACTGTAGGGGCAGGAGGAGGACGTCTTACTGGAATAGTGGACAATGAAGGACCCGTTGTTCGTGAAGTAGGACCCGTTGTTCGTGAAGTAGGACCCGTTGTTCGTGATGTAAGATCCGTTGTTCGTGATATAGGATCCCATGCTGCTGGTAAATATTCTTCCATTTTTGTCAAAACAAAAGTACCATCAATTTATGCCCATGTTTTTGAGGGAGGTTAAAATAGATGTTAAATTCACCGGTTAAAATTGATACCGTAGAAAATCTTTAAATTATGATTTATTTCTTTGTCTGCGCCAGCTTTATTTCTCAAGCCAAGTTCCGTGGAAATAAATGTTGTCTGAAATAATTTTTCTTGTTTCCATCGAAATACCGTTTACCCAGGTGTTTCTCGCCATACAGGCAAATATTCTCTGACTTCAGAGATACTGTTATTTTTATCGACGAATTTGCAGCAGTTTTTTTCCTCTCAATTTTGGACGGGCATTAACTCCTATTTGGCTATCTCTGTTTCCAGCCAACAATGGTTATTGAAGACGATCCGAATGTACTTGAGATCTAGTATCTCCGGCTGTAATATTATCAGTTCTCATATCTTTGACCATAATCAGATAGAGCTAGTCATCAGATCTCATATCTTTGACCATAATCAGATAGAGCTAGTCATCAGATCTCATATCTTTGACCATAATCAGAGAGAGCTAGTCATCAGATCTCATATCTTTGACCATAATCAGAGAGAGCTAGTTATCAGATCTCATATCTTTGACCATAATCAGAGAGAGCTAGTCATCATATCTCATATCTTTGGCCGTAATTCGAGAGAGCTAGTCATCAGATCTCATATCTTTGACCATAATCAGAGAGAGCTAGTCATCAGATCTCATATCTTTGACCATAATTCGAGAGAGCTAGTCATCAGATCTCATATCTTTGACCATAATCAGAGATTGCTAGTCATCAGATCTCATATGTTTAGCCATAATCAGAGATTGCTAGTCATCAGATCTCATATCTTTAGCCATAATCAGAGATTGCTAGTCATCAGATCTCATATCTTTAGCCATAATCAGAGATTGCTAGTCATCAGATCTCATATGTTTAGCCATAATCAGAGATTGCTAGTCATCAGATCTCATATCTTTAGCCATAATCAGAGATTGCTAGTCATCACATCTCATATGTTTAGCCATAATCAGAGATTGCTAGTCATCAGATCTCATATCTTTAGCCATAATCAGATATTGCTAGTCATCAGATCTCATATCTTTAGCCATAATCAGAGATTGCTAGTCACCAGATCTCATATGTTTAGCCATAATCAGAGATTGCTAGTCATCAGATCTCATATCTTTAGCCATAATCAGAGATTGCTAGTCATCAGATCTCATATCTTTGGCCGTAATCCGAGAGGGCAAGTCATCAGATCTCATATCTTTGGCCATAATCCGAGATGGCAAGTCATTAGATCTCATATATTTGGCCGTAAACCGAGATGGCAAGTCATTAGATCTCATATCTGTGGCCGTAATCCGAGATGGCAAGTCATCAGATCTCATATCTTTGGCCGTAATCCGAGATGGCAAGTCATTAGATCTCATATCTTTGGCCGTAAACCGAGATGGCAAGTCATTAGATCTCATATCTTTGACCGTAATCCGAGAGAGCTAGTCATCAGATCTCATATCTTTGGCCGTAATCTGGGAGAGCTAACCATCTGATCTCAGTACCCAAAAACCAGGGAAGGGTAGACTCAAGAAGACACCACGGACTTGAGTAGAAACATTCCCCGCGTCTGTGGTGGGACTCCTCGACCTTCTTGTCCAGAGTAAGATGGACAGACACCATCAAATTAACGCTACAACAACATCAATTGACAATGTTTGAAGCTGCCAGGAGAGCGAGAACCAGAACTTTCTATCTCCCTCGACACCCGGACGTGTACAAGAGGAAGTTAATAAAGATAGAAGGAAAGAAATGAAGAAGAAAGGGAAAGAAAGAAAGTAAGAAAGAAAGTAATGAAATAAGAAAGAAAGAAAAAAAGAAAGAAAGCAAGAAAGAAAGAATGAAAAGATTTATTATATAATTTGGTTCGTTGTTAAACATTATCATCATCATCATCATCATCAAGTACCGTGCCTGTTTGCGTAGGCGATCATGTCTCTCCACAACTTTCTATCTCTACTGTTATTTACTATTTCTGCTGTTAACTTCTTACTAAACCATTCTCTTAATCTGTTTGCTATCTTTTCTCTCTGTTTTCCTCTACATTTTCCTACCTCCAATTTTTCCTGATGTCACAATATATTCCAACCGTTCCCTCCAAAATGTCATCAAGTATGGTTGGTTCCACTTCTTCTTGTGGTCACAAACTTTATTTGTTGTTTCCTTTTCTTCTAGAAAGTTCTCGTTGATGTGTAGTTGTCCATGTTATTCTCAACATTATTCTACAAATCTATATTTCTGTTACTGCATTGATTTTCTTGTTTTGTTGTCCATGTTATTCTCAACATTATTCTACAAATCTATATTTCTGTTACTGCAATGATTTTCTTGTTTTGTTGTCCATGTTATTCTCAACATTATTCTACAAATCTATATTTCTGTTACTGCAATGATTTTCTTGTTTTGTTGTCCATGTTATTCTCAACATTATTCTACAAATCTATATTTCTGTTACTGCAATGATTTTCTTGTTTTGTTGTCCATGTTATTCTCAACATTATTCTACAAATCTATATTTCTGTTACTGCAATGATTTTCTTGTTTTGTTGTCCATGTTATTCTCAACATTATTCTACAAATCTATATTTCTGTTACTGCAATGATTTTCTTGTTTTGTTGTCCGAGTGTCCAGCATTCGCGTCCATATTTTTTTTCGTTTGCCAGCTTTTAACCCTGACGAAGTCACTAGAGACTAGGAACTGATTTTAGCGTGTTAATCCATTTTTCTCTGGCAGCAGTGTGCACAGGGGTCCCTCGCAGTAGAGGCAGATAACTCGGAGATACTCATATTATTTTCATCGATGATCAATTGACGTTTCAAGCTGGGCCTCGCTGCTGAGACCAGCGGTGGTTGCCACGGGGAGAAATCAACAATAAAAAATCCCAGCTTTTGCAGCCTGGATTTGAACCAACAACCTCTCTGTCTCGAGGCCAACCAATACCCACCGCAATTCCGCTTCAGGGTCGATATAAACAGACCTGATCTACATAAAACTGACGACTTTTATTGTTCATGAACATTGTTGAATATTTCCATCATTATATTTCAGATTCCGAGAAAGCCAAAACGCCAGAACAATGTGTAGAGGACTACAAACATTCACCAAAGATCGGTACTTGCCCTATGGCAAGAAGTTTTGCCTCATGTTATGTAGGCGCAATGTTAACGATTGAGATCGACGTATTAATAATAGTCACCGTTATTACCGAAGGCGTTCGTGACGTCGTCGGTCCTACAGTGTATAGCGGGTGTAGTCTCAACGTGGCGGATTTGATGCAAGAGAGACAGCAAACTGTAGGGGCAGGAGGAGGACGTCTTACTGGAATAGTGGACAATGAAGGACCCGTTGTTCGTGAAGTAGGACCCGTTGTTCGTGATGTAAGATCCGTTGTTCGTGATATAGGATCCATTGCTGCTGGTAAATATGCTTCCATTTTTGTCAAAACAAAAGTACCATCAATTTATGTCCATGTTTTTGAGGGAGGTTAAAATAGATGTTAAATTCACCGGTTAAAATTGATACCGTGGAAAATCATTAAATTATGATTTATTTCTTTGTCTGCGCCAGCTTTATATCTCAAGCCAAGTTCCGTGGAAATAAATGTTGTCTGAAATAATTTTTCTTGTTTCCATCGAAATACCGTTTACCCAGGTGTTTCTCGCCATACAGGCAAATATTCTCTGACTTCAGAGATACTGTTATTTTTATCGACGAATTTGCAGCAGTTTTTTTCCTCTCAATTATGGACGGGCATTAACTCCTATTTGGCTATCTCTGTTTCCAGCCAACAATGGTTATTGAAGACGATCCGAATGTACTTGAGATCTAGTATCTCCGGCTGTAATATTATCAGTTCTCATATCTTTGACCATAATCAGATAGAGCTAGTCATCAGATCTCATATCTTTGACCATAATCAGAGAGAGCTAGTCATCAGATCTCATATCTTTGACCATAATCAGAGAGAGCTAGTTATCAGATCTCATATCTTTGACCATAATCAGAGAGAGCTAGTCATCAGATCTCATATCTTTGGCCGTAATTCGAGAGAGCTAGTCATCAGATCTCATATCTTTGACCATAATCAGAGAGAGCTAGTCATCAGATCTCATATCTTTGACCATAATCAGAGAGAGCAGGTCATCAGATCTCATATCTTTGGCCGTAATTCGAGAGAGCTAGTCATCAGATCTCATATCTTTGACCATAATCTGAGATTGCTGGTCATCAGATCTCATATCTTTAGCCATAATCAGAGATTGCTAGTCATCAGATCTCATATGTTTAGCCATAATCAGAGATTGCTAATCATCAGATCTCATATCTTTAGCCATAATCAGAGATTGCTAGTCATCAGATCTCATATCTTTAGCCATAATCAGAGATTGCTATCATCAGATCTCATATGTTTAGCCATAATCAGAGATTGCTAGTCATCAGATCTCATATCTTTAGCCACAATCAGAGATTGCTAGTCATCAGATCTCATATCTTTGGCCGTAATTCGAGAGGGCAAGTCATCAGATCTCATATCTTTGGCCGTAATTCGAGAGGGCAAGTCATCAGATCTCATATCTTTGGCCGTAAACTGAGAGTGCAAGTCATTAGATCTCATATCTTTGGCCGTAATTCGAGAGGGCAAGTCATCAGATCTCATATCTTTGGCCGTATACCGAGAGGGCAAGTCATCAGATCTCATATCTTTGGCCGTAAACCGAGAGGGCAAGTCATTAGATCTCATATCTTTGGCCGTAATCCGAGATGGCAAGTCATTAGATCTCATATCTTTGGCCGTAAACCGAGATGGCAAGTCATTAGATCTCATATCTGTGGCCGTAATCCGAGATGGCAAGTCATCAGATCTCATATCTTTGGCCGTAATCCGAGATGGCAAGTCATTAGATCTCATATCTTTGGCCGTAATCCGAGATGGCAAGTCATTAGATCTCATATCTTTGGCCGTAATCCGAGATGGCAAGTCATTAGATCTCATATCTTTGACCGTAATCCGAGAGAGCTAGTCATCAGATCTCATATCTTTGGCCGTAATCTGGGAGAGCTAACCATCTGATCTCAGTACCCAAAAACCAGGGAAGGGTAGACTCAAGAAGACACCACGGACTTGAGTAGAAACATTCCCCGCGTCTGTGGTGGGACTCCTCAACCTTCTTGTCCAGAGTAAGATGGACAGACACCATCAAATTAACGCTACAACAACATCAATTGACAATGTTTGAAGCTGCCAGGAGAGCGAGAACCAGAACTTTCTATCTCCCTCGACACCCGGACGTGTACAAGGGGAAGTTAATAAAGATAGAAGGAAAGAAATGAAGAAAAAAGGGAAAGAAAGAAAGTAAGAAAGAAAGTAATGAAATAAGAAAGAAAGAAAAAAAGAAAGAATGAAAAGATTTATTATATAATTTGCTTTGTTGTTAAACATTATCATCATCATCATCATCATCATCTTCAATTGCCATGCCTGTTTGCGTAGGCGATCGTGTCTCTCCACAACTTTCTATCTCTACTGTTATTTACTATTTCTGCTGTTAACTTCTTACTAAACCATTCTCTTAATCTGTTTGCTATCTTTTCTCACTGTTTTCCTCTACATTTTCCTACCTCCAATTTTTCCTGATGCCACAATATATTCCAACTGTTCCCTCCAAAATGTCATCAAGTATGGTTGGTTCCACTTCTTCTTGTGGTCACAAACTTTATTTGTTGTTTCGTTTTCTTGTAGAAATTTTTCGTTGATGTGTTGTATGTCCATGTTATTCTAAACATTATTCTACAAAACTATATTTCTGTTACTTCAATGATTTTCTTGTTTTGTCGTCCGAGTGTCCAGCATTCGCGTCCATATGTAAAACCTGATCTACATAAAACTGACGACTTTTATTGTACATGAACATTGTTGAATATCTACATCATTATATTTCAGATTCCGAGAAAGCCAAAACACCAGAACAATGTGTAGAGGACTACAAACATTCACCAAAGATCGGTACTTGCCCTATGGCAAGAAGTTTTGCCTCATGTTATGTAGGTGCAGCGGTCAGGATTAAAATACACGTTCAAATCAAATTTGTTGTCGATGGCGTTCTTGAAGTAGTCGGTCCTACAGTGTATAGCGATTGTCATCTAAACGTGACGGGTTTGGTACAACAGCTTCAGCCCTCTGTAGGGGCAGGGGGAGGACGTCATACAGGAATAGTGGACAATGTAGGACCCGTTGTTCGTGATCTAGGACCCGTTGTTCGTGATCTAGGACCCGTTGTTCGTGATCTAGGACCCGTTGTTCGTGATCTAGGACCCGTTGTTCGTGATCTAGGACCCGTTGTTCGTGATATAAGATCCGTTGATGATGAGATAGGATCCCATGCTGCTGGTAAATATTCGTCCAATTTTGTCAAAACAAAAGTACCATCAATATATGTCCATGTTTTTGTGGGAGGTTAAAATAGATGTTAAATTAACCGCTTAAAATTGATACCGTGACAAATCGTTAAATTATGATTCATTTCTTTGTCTGCTCTAGTTTTATATCTCAAGCCAAGTTCCGTGGGAATAAATGTTGTTCGAACATTAATGTTTCTTGTTTCCACGGAAATACCGTTAGCCAAGGGGTCTCTCACCATACAAGCAGATATTCTCTGACTTCAGAGATATGCTTATTTCTTATCGTCGAGTTTTCAGTAGATTTTTTCCTTCCAATTTTGGCCGGGCATTAACTCCTGTCTGGCCTACTCTGTTTACAACTAACAATGGATATTGAAGAGGATCCGAATGTACGTGAAGTCTCGTATTTTTGGTTGTAATCCGAGATGGTTAATCATCAGATCTCATATCTTAGGCCATAAACCGAGAGGGCTAGTCATCAGATCTCATATCTTTGTCCCATATCCGAGAAGGCTAGTCATCAGATCTCATATCTTTGTCCCATATCCGAGAGAGCTAGTCATCAGATCTCATATCTTTTGCCGTAATCCGAGAGAGCTAGTCATCAGATCTCATATCTGTGTCCATAATCCGAGAGCTAGTCATCAGATCTCATATCTTTGACCGTAATCCAAGAGAGCTAGTCATCAGATCTCATATCTTTGGCCGTAATCCGAGAGAGCTAGTCATCAGATCTCATATCTTTGACAGTAATCCAAGAGAGCTAGTCATCAGATCTCATATCTTTGGCCGTAATCAAAGAGAGCTAGTCATCAGATCTAACATCATTGACTTTAATCCGAGAGAGCTAATCATCAGATCTCATATCTTTGACCGTAATCCAAGAGAGCTAGTCATCAGATCTCATATCTTTGGCCGTAATCCGAGAGAGCTAGTCATCAGATCTCATATCTTTGACAGTAATCCAAGAGAGCTAGTCATCAGATCTCATATCTTTGGCCGTAATCAAAGAGAGCTAGTCATCAGATCTCATATCTTTGACCGTAATCCGAGAGAGCTAGTCATCAGATCTCATATCTTTGACCGTAATCCGAGAGAGCTAGTCATCAGATCTCATATCTTTGACCGTAATCCGAGAGAGCTAGTCATCAGATCTCATATATTTGACTGTAATCCGAGAGAGCTAGTCATCAGATCTCATATCTTTGGCCGTAATCCGAGAGAGCTAGTCATCAGATCTCATATCTTTGACAGTAATCCAAGAGAGCTAGTCATCAGATCTAACATCATTGACTTTAATCCGAGAGAGCTAGTCATCAGATCTCATATCTTTGACCGTAATCCGAGAGAGCTAGTCATCAGATCTCATATCTTTGACCGTAATCCGAGAGAGCTAGTCATCAGATCTCATATCTTTGACCGTAATCCGAGAGAGCTAGTCATCAGATCTCATATATTTGACTGTAATCCGAGAGAGCTAGTCATCAGATCTCGTATCTTTGACTGTAATCCGAGAGAGCTAGTCATCAGATCTCATATCTTTGACCGTAATCCGAGAGAGCTAGTCATCAGATCTCATATCTTTGACCGTAATCCGAGAGAGCTAAAAATCAGATCTCATATTTTTTACTGTAATCCGAGAGAGCAATTATTCAGATCTCAAATCTTTGGTTGTAATCCGAGAGGGCTTGTCATCAGATCTCATATCTTTGACCGTAATCCGAGAGAGCTAGTCATCAGATCTAACATCTTTGACTTTAATCCGAGAGAGCTAGTCATCAGATCTCATATCTTTGACCGTAATCCGAGAGAGCTTGTCATCAGATCTCATATCTTTGACCGTAATCCGAGAGAGCTAGTCATCAGATCTCATATCTTTGACCGTAATCCGAGAGAGCTAGTCATCAGATCTCATATCTTTGACCGTAATCCGAGAGAGCTAGTCATCAGATCTCATATCTTTGGCCGTAATCCGAGAGAGCTAGTCATCAGATCTCATATCTTTGACCGTAATCCGAGAGAGCTAGTCATCAGATCTCATATCTTTGACTGTAATCCGAGAGAGCTAGTCATCAGATCTCATATCTTTGACCGTAATCCGAGAGAGCTAGTCATCAGATCTCATATCTTGCGCCGTAATCCGAGAGAGCTATTTCATCAGATCTCATATCTTTGGCCGTAATCCGAGAGAGCTAGTCATCAGATCTCATATCTTTGGCCGTAGTCCGAGAGATCTAATCATCATATCTCATATCTTTGACCGTAATCCGAGAGAGCTAGTTATCAGATCTCATATCTTTGACCGTAATCCGAGAGAGCTAGTCATCAGATCTCACTACCCAAAAACCTGGGGAAGGTAAACTCATGAAGACACCACGGACTTGAGTAGAAACATTCCCCGCGTCTGTGGTGGGACTCCTCAACCTTCTTGTCCAGAGTAAGATGGACAGACAACATCAAATTAACGCTACAACAACATCAATTGACAATGTTTGAAGCTGCCAGGAGAGCGGGAACCAGAACTTTCTATCTCCCTCGACACCCGGACGTGTACCATAGGAAGTTAATAAAGATAGAAGGAAAGAAATGAAGAAAAAAAGAAAGAAGGAACGAAGCAAAGAAAGGAAGAAAGGAAGAAGAAAAGAAAGAAAGAGAGAAAGAAAGAAAGAGAGAAAGAAAGAAAGAAAAAAAGAGAAAGAAAGAAATACAAAGTAGATTTATTATATAATTTGGTTGTTGTTAAACATCATCATCATCAAGTGCCGTGCCTGTTATCGTAGGCGATCATGTCTCTCCACAACTTTCTATCTCTACTGTTATTTACTATTTCTGCTGTTAACTTCTTACTAAACCATTCACTTAATCTCTCTGCTATCTTTTCTCCCTGTTTTCCTCTACATTTTCCTTCCTCCAATTTTTCCTGTTGTCACAATATATTCCAGCTGTTCCCTCCAAAATGTCAACAAGGACGTCTGGTTGCATTTCTTCTTGTGGTCACAAACTTTATTTGTTGTTTCCTTTTCTTCTAGAAAGTTCTCGTTGATGTGTAGTTGTCCATGTTATTCTCAACATTATTCTACAAATCTATATTTCTGTTACTGCAATGATTTTCTTGTTTTGTTGTCCATGTTATTCTCAACATTATTCTACAAATCTATATTTCTGTTACTGCAATGATTTTCTTGTTTTGTTGTCCGAGTGTCCAGCATTCGCGTCCATAATGTTTTTTTCGTTCGTCAACTTTTACTTCTGACGAAGTCCCTAGAGACTAGGAACTGAATTGTGCGTGTTAATCCATTCTTCCTTGTTTGCTGTGTGCACAGGGGTCCCTCGTCGTACAGGCAGATAACTCTGACTTCTGAAATACTCATGTTTTTTTTTCGGTCGATGAGTAATTGACGTTTCAAGCTGGGCCCCGCTGCTGAGATGGGTGGTTGCCGCAAAGAGAAATCATAAATAAAAATCACAACTAGTGCAGCCGGGATTTGAACCCACAAACTATCGGTCTCGAGACCGGCGTCTTACCTCGAGGCCAACCATTCCCGCCCCTCCCCCGCGTCCATATAAACAGACCTGATCTACATAAAACTGACGACTTTTATTGTTCATGATCATTGTTGAATATTTCCATCATTATATTTCAGATTCCGAGAAAGCCAAAACGCCAGAACAATGTGTAGAGGACTACAAACATTCACCAAGGATCGGTACTTGCCCTATGGCAAGAAGTTTTGCCTCATGTTATGTAGGCGCAGTGTTCAGTATTCAAAGCGAAGTAATATTCACCATTTATGTCGATGACGTTCTTAGCGTCGTCGGTCCTACAGTGTATAGCGGGTGTCGTCTAAACGTGGCGGGTTTGATTCAACAGCTACAGCCCACTGTAGGGGCAGGGGGAGGACATCATACAGGAATAGTGGACAATGTAGGACCCGTTGTTCATCATGTAGGACCCGTTAAACGTGATGTAGCACCCGTTGTTCGTGAAGTAGGACCCGTTGTTCGTGATATTAGATCCGTTGTTGATGATATAGGATCCCTTCCTGCTGGTAAATATGCTTCATTTTTTGTCAAAACAAAAGTACCATCAATATACGTCCATGTTTTTGTGGGAGGTTAAAATAGATGTTAAATTAACCGGTTAAAATTGATACAGTGGAAAATCGATAAATTATGATTAATTTCTTTATCTGTGCCAGCTTTATATCTCAAGCTAAATTCCGTGAGAATAAATGTTGTCTGAACATAACTTGTCATGATTCTACGGAGAAACCGTTTGCCCAGGTGTCTCACGCCATGCAGGCAGAAATTATCTTACTACAGAGATACCCTTATTTCTAATCTTCGAGTTTTCAGCAGATTATTTCCTTCCAATTTCGGCCAGGCATGAACTCCTGTTTGGCCTAATCAGTTTACAACTAATAATGGTTCTTGAAGAGGATCCGAATGTACGTGAGATCTGGTATCTTTGGTTGTAATTCAAGAAGGCTAGTCATCAGATCTCATATCTTTGGCCGTAATCCGAGAGAGCTAATCATCATATCTCATGTCTTTAGCCGTAATCCGAGAGAGCCAGTAATCAGATCTCATATCTGTGTCCCTAATCCGAGAGAGCTAGTCATCAGATCTCATATCTGTGTCCCTAATCCGAGAGAGCTAGTCATCAGATCTCATATCTGTGTCCATAATCCGAGAGAGCTAGTCATCAGATCTCACTACCCAGAAACCAGTGTAGGGTAGACTCATGAAGACACCACGGACTTGAGTAGAAACATTCCCCGCGTCTGTGGTGGGACTCGACCCCTCAACCTTCTTGTCCAGAGTAAGATGGACAGACACCATCAAAGAAACGCTACAACATCAATTGACAATGTTTGAAGCTCCCAGGAGAGCGAGAACCAGAACTTTCTATCTCCCTCGACACCCGAACGGGAACAAGAGGAAGCTAACAAAGAATAAAAATCGAAAGAAATAAAGATAGAAAGTAAAAAGAAAGAAAGAAAGTAGAAAGAAGGAAAGAAAGTAGAAAGAAAGAAAGTAGAAAGAAAGAAAGAAAGAAGAGAGAGAGAGAGAGAGAGAGAGAGAGAGAGAGAGAGAGGGAGAGAGAGAGAGAAAGAAAAAGAAAGAAAAAAATCTATTTATGATATAATGTGTTGTTGTTAAACAACCTATTTGTGTTGTTGATTTCTTACTAAACCATTTTCTTAATCTGTCTCCTATATTTTCTCTGTTTTCCTCTACATTTTCTTTCTTCCAGTTTTTCCTGTTGTCACAATATATTCCAGTTGTTCCCTCCAAAATGTCAACAAGGACGTTTGGTTGCACTTCTTCTTGTGGTCACAAACTTTATTTGTTGTTTCCTTTTCTTCTAGAAAGTTTTCGTTGATGTTTAGTTGTCCATGTTATTCTCAACATTATTCTCATCTTCATCAAGTACCGGTCCTGCTGGCGTAGGTGATCATTTCTCTCCACAAATTTCGATCTCGACAATTATTTATCATTTCTGTTGGTGACCTTCTGCCAAGCCATTCTCTTAAGATGTCTGTTATTTTTTTCTCTTTGCTTCCCTCTATCTCTTCGTCCCTCAATTTTTCCAGTTGTGACAATATATTCTAGTCGTTCTCTTCTCATTACATGGTCTAAAAATGATGATTAGCAGATTATTCTACACAATTATATTTCTGTTATTTCAATGATTTTCTTGTTTTGTTGTCCGAGTGTCCAGCATTGGCATCCATATATATACAGACTTTCTCTATCTCTAACTCTTTCTCTCTCTCTCTCTCTCTCTCTCTCTCTCTGCGATCAGGACTCAGTCAGAGTAGGATTCCAGACTCCCACATGAAGTCAGCTGTCAGGTTAAGTGTGTTGATCGCTCCCACAGACAGAACATCACATTTAGAGTCCGCCAGATCCACTCTGATTGAACACTCGTTAAAACGTTGCACTGTGTTCTGCGCCAGTGGCCCAGTGCATCCGATTTCAGCCAGCATTTTATACAGGTTTGCTTTCCTTAACCTTTGATTGTTCTTAATCTTTCTGAAAGGCAGCAGATTGTCTTTTCTGTAGGGGGATTCTGCCCTTAGATGGTCGGCCCTCCCAGGTTTACGAGCACCATCTGCCCGAGTCACTAGAGGTGACTAACACAGACATGCACACACAAAGATATATGTATATATAACTGACGACTTTTATTGTACATGATCATTGTTGAATATTGCCATAATTATATTTCAGATTTCAAGAAAGCCAAAACACCAGAACAATGTGGACAGGAATACAAACATTCAGCAGAGATCGCTACTTGCCCTGTTGCCGTCCAATACGTCCAATGTTATGATCGCACAATACTACAGAATGGGTTCTTGCCTATAGTAGAACTCGACCTTCGCCTCAAACATATTGTAGGCGTCGTAGGTCGTGAAGTGTACGACCGCTGTCATTTAGGCTGAGGGGAGCCTCAAGTCCCGGATTCTGCTGAAGGTAAATATACTTCCATTTTTCTCTGACAAAAACGTGTCATCAATTAATGTCCAACTTTCTGTGGAAGGTTAAAATAGATGTCAGATTAACCGGTTAAAAGTGATGACGTGGCAGATCGTTAAATTATGATTCATTTCTTTGTCAGCGTCAACTTTATATCTCTAGCCAAGTTCCGTGGGGGATGAGTCTTTTGAGAATATGATTGTTTTTTCATTGTCATATCGGTTGGCATCGAATGCTAAGGTGCCCCTCGTCAAACAGGCAGATATTCTCCGACTTCATGAGGTACTCTCATTTCTTACCGTCGAGTGGTTTGATAAGTTGAATAGGTTTTTTTTCATTTTAGTTCAGACATTAACTTTTTTTATAATGTTTCCTCTTTTTACAACTAACAATGGTTCGTGAACGTGCACGAGTGTATGTGGGATTTCATATCTTTGGCCGTAATTCAAGAAGTTTAGTCATCAGATCTCATATCTTTGGCCGTAATTCTAGAAGTTTAGTCATCAGATTTCATATCTTTGGCCGTAATTCGAGAAGTTTAGTCATCAGATCTCATATCTTTGGCCGTAATTCTAGAAGTTTAGTCATCAGATTTCATATCTTTGGCCGTAATTCGAGAAGTTTAGTCATCAGATCTCATATCTTTGGCCGTAATTCTAGAAGTTTAGCCATTAGATTTCATATCTTTGGCCGTAATTCGAGAAGTTTAGTCATCAGATTTCATATCTTTGGCCGTAATTCTAGAAGTTTAGTCATCAGATTTCATATCTTTGGCCGTAATTCTAGAAGTTTAGTCATCAGATCTCATATCTTTGGCCGTAATTCTAGAAGTTTAGTCATCAGATTTCATATCTTTGGTCGTAATTCTAGAAGTTTAGTCATCAGATTTCATATCTTTGGTCGTAATTCTAGAAGTTTAGTCATCAGTTCTCATATCTTTGGCCGTAATTCTAGAAGTTTAGTCATCAGATTTCATATATTTGGTCGTAATTCTAGAAGTTTAGTCATCAGATCTCATATCTTTGGCCGTAATTCTAGAAGTTTAGTCATCAGATCTCATATCTTTGGCCGTAATTCTAGAAGTTTAGTCATCAGATCTCATATCTTTGGCCGTAATTCTAGAAGTTTAGTCATCAGATTTCATACCTTTGGCCGTAATTCTAGAAGTTTAGTCATCAGATTTCATATCTTTGGCCGTAATTCGAGAAGTTTAGTCATCAGATCTCATATCTTTGGTCGTAATTCTAGAAGTTTAGTCATCAGATTTCATATATTTGGCCGTAATTCTAGAAGTTTAGTCATCAGATCTCATATCTTTGGCCGTAATTCGACTAAACATAGAGGAAAGTTCGACACCACAGAGATGAGATGTCTGAGAAAAGCGCTTGGAGTGACCAGAAAAGACAGAATCAGAAATGATTTTATAAGAGAAAGAGTAGACATTGAACCAGTCCTAAGCTACATACAGAAACAACAAATAAACTGGTTTGTCCATCTAGAAATAATGCCGTGTGATTGTTTACCATAAAAAGCTTATATTAACTAACCGAACGGGTACAACAAGATGTGAAGACAGAAAGAAATCTAGAAAGAAAGAAAAATCAAAAGAAAAAAAAAGAAAGATTTATTGTCTAACTTGTTGCTGCGAAAGATCATCATCATAATATATGTTGGCGTAGGTGATCATGTCTCTCCACAACTTTTTATCTCTACTGTTATTTATTACTTCAGCTGTTAACTTCTTACTAAACCATTCTCTTAATCTGTTTGCTATCTTTTCTCTCTGTTTTCCTCTACATTTTTCTTCCTCCAATTTTTCCTGTTGTCACAATATATTCCCGCTGTTCCCTCCAAAATGTCACCAAGGACGTTTGGTTCCTCATCTTCTTGTGGTCACAAACTTTATTTGTTGTTTCCTTTTCTTCTAGAAAGTTCTCGTTGATGTCTAGTTGTCCCTGTTTTTCTCAACATTATTCTACAAAACTTTATATATGTGGTCGCTTTACTATTAATATGTGTTATTCGTGTGTCCATTATTCACGTCCATACATACACGTACTTTCTCTAAATGAAACTGAAGTCTTTTATTTTGCATGTTAATTTTATTCATTCCACAGCTCCGTGGAGTCCAGATATTGAATCTTCAGAAGTTAACAGTAGCGAGTGATAGACATCAGAAGTAAACAGTAGCGAGTGATATACATCAGGAGTATACAGTAGCGAGTGGTAGACTTCAGGAGTAAACAGTAGCGAGTGATAGACATCAGGAGTAATCAGTAGCGAGTGATAGACATCAGGAGTAAACAGTAGCGAGTGATATACTTCAGGAGTAAACAGTAGCGAGTGATATACATCAAGAGTAAATATTAACGAGTGATATACATCAGGAGTAAACAGTAGCGAGTGATATACATCAGGAGTAAACAGTAGCGAGTGATAGACATCAGAAGTGAGCAGTAGCGAGTGATAGACATCAGAAGTGAGCAGTAGCGAGTGATAGCCACCAAGAGTAAACAATAGCGAATGATAGACATCAGGAGTAAACAGTAGCAAGTGATATACATCAGGAGTGAGCAGTAGCGAGTGATAGACATCAGGAGTAAACAGTAGCGAGTGATAGACATCAGGAGTAAACAGTAGCGAGTGGTAGACATCAACAGTAAGCAGTAGCGAGTGATAGACATCATGAGTAAACAGTAGCGAGCGATATACGTCCAGAAGTAAACAGTAGCGAGTGACAGACATCAGAAGTAAACAGTAGCGAATTACAGACATCATAATTAAACAGTAGCGAGTGATAGAAATCATAAGTAAACAGTAGCGAGTGATGGACATCAAGAGTAAACAGTAGCGAGTGATAGAAATCATAAGTAAACAGTAGTGAGTGATGGACATCAAGAGTAAACAGTTGCGAGTGACAAACATCAGAAGTAAACAGTTGCGAGTGACAGACATCAGAAGTAACTGAACCAACATTATATATTAGGCAGCTTTCTACAACAACACCAATCACAGCAGACATCTCAGTAGAAGCCACTAGATATACAACCAGTCCAACATTTCCATAAAAAGACAGATGCAACAAAAACAAACAACACGCTAGAACCTATAAAAACATCTGTACACACATTGCCACGATTCCAAACAACAACATTAGAGATTCTAAAATTACAACAATACATCATACAACAACACGATGAGTAACAACACGACGTGAAGCAACATAAAATACAACAGCACAACACACGATAAAGATGATACAGAAACACTTTGTCTAATGCCAGGACCAACAACAGCATGTTCCCACAAGTCCAAGTGTAGAAACATCACATTGTAATACATCAACAGTTGCCAGCAAAACATGTACATCTAATGTTCCAAAAACTAACAGCACAACACAGACATTACTCCGTCATTTAACGGTACAATAACAGACACTACTCCATCATTTAACGGTACAATAACAGACACTACTCCATCATTTAACGGTACAATAACAGACACTACTCCATCATTTAACGGTACAATAACAGACACTACTCCATTATTTAACTCGACAACAACAGTCATTTTTCTAAAACAGATAATACAAGAACAGAAATTATTTCAACGTTTTACAGTACAAGAACAGAAATTATTTCAACGTTTTACAGTACAAGAACAGAAATTATTGTAACGTTTTACAGTACAAGAACATAAATTATTTCAACATTTTGCAGTACAAGAACAGAAATTATGTCAACAAATGACAGTACAAGAACAGAAATTATGTCAACAAATGGCAGTACAAGAACAGAAATTATGTCAACAAATGACAGTACAAGAACAGAAATTATGTCAACAAATGACAGTACAAGAACAGAAATTATGTCAACAAATGGCAGTACAAGAACAGAAATTATGTCAACAAATGGCAGTACAAGAACAGAAATTATGTCAACAAATGGCAGTACAAGAACAGAAATTATGTCAACAAATGGCAGTACAAGAACAGAAATTATGTCAACAAATGACAGTACAAGAACAGAAATTATGTAAACAAATGGCAGTACAAGAACAGAAATTATGTCAACAAATGACAGTACAAGAACAGAAATTATGTCAACAAATGACAGTACAAGAACAGAAATTATGTCAACAAATGGCAGTACAAGAACAGAAATTATGTCAACAAATGTCAGTACAAGAACAGAAATTATGTCAACAAATGTCAGTACAAGAACAGAAATTATGTCAACAAATGCCAGTACAAGAACAGAAATTATATCAACAAATGACAGTACAAGAACAGAAATTATGTCAACAAATGACAGTACAAGAACAGAAATTATGTCAACAAATGGCAGTACAAGAACAGAAATTATGTCAACAAATGACAGTACAAGAACAGAAATTATGTCAACAAATGACAGTACAAGAACAGAAATTATGTCAACAAATGGCAGTACAAGAACAGAAATTATGTCAACAAATGACAGTACAAGAACAGAAATTATGTCAACAAATGGCAGTACAAGAACAGAAATTATGTCAACAAATGGCGGTACAAGAACAGAAATTATGTCAACAAATGGCAGTACAAGAACAGAAATTATGTCAACAAATGTCAGTACAAGAACAGAAATTATGTCAACAAATGACAGTACAAGAACAGAAATTATGTCAACAAATGTCAGTACAAGAACAGAAATTATGTCAACAAATGTCAGTACAAGAACAGAAATTATGTCAACAAATGGCAGTACAAGAACAGAAATTATGTCAACAAATGTCGGTACAAGAACAGAAATTATGTCAACAAATGTCGGTACCAGAACAGAAATTATGTCAACAAATGTCGGTACAAGAACAGAAATTATATCAACAAATGGCAGTACAAGAACAGAAATTATGTCAACAAATGTCGGTACAAGAACAGAAATTATGTCAACAAATGTCGGTACAAGAACAGAAATTATGTCAACAAATGTCGGTACAAGAACAGAAATTATATCAACAAATGTCGGTACAAGAACAGAAATTATATCAAAAATGTCGGTACAAGAACAGAAATTATGTCAACAAATGTCGGTACAAGAACAGAAATTATGTCAACAAATGTCGGTACATTTGTTAATAACAAGGGGACTAACCTACAAAAGGGGAACTAACCCACAACAACACTGGTTTCCAACATTTCGTGTTAGACTAAATGTTAATAGTTCACACAAACACAAACACTCATTAACTAGTTCGCCTCAACTCCCAGATAAAAACAAACCAATTATTTGACACCAACCCACACACACACAAACACCAACACACATCAACGGAAGCAAGCCTACAATAAAAGAAAAAAAAAATTCACGATATTTGTTAATTATTTTTGTTTTTGTTATGTGTACGTCACTATTATCATGTTCTTCTTTTTCCTCTCCCTCTCATTCTTCCTCTCATAACACCGGTGGTCGTAACACAACCCACATATTGGGACAGCTATCCCCTATACTTCAACACAACCCACTTATTGGGACAGCTATCCCCTATACTTCAACACAACCCACACATTGAGACAGCTATACCCTTTACTTCAACACAACACACACATTTGGACAACTATCCCCTATACTTCAACACAATCCACATATTGGGACAGCTATCCCCTATACTTCAACACAATCCACACATTGAGACAACTATCCCTTATACTTCAACACAACCCACATATTGGGACAGCTATCCCCTATACTTCAACACAACCCACATATTGGGACAGCTATCCCCTATACTTCAACACAACCCACTTATTGGGACAGCTATCCCCTATACTTCAACACAACCCACACATTGAGACAGCTATACCCTTTACTTCAACACAACACACACATTTGGACAACTATCCCCTATACTTCAACACAATCCACATATTGGGACAGCTATCCCCTATACTTCAACACAATCCACACATTGAGACAACTATCCCTTATACTTCAACACAACCCACATATTGGGACAGCTACCCCTATACTTCAACACAACCCACACATTGGGACAATTATCCTCTATTTTCAACACAACCCACATATTGGGACAACTTTCCCCTATACTTCAACACAGCCCACATATTGGGACAGCTATCCTCTATACTGCAACACAACCCACATATTAGGACAGTTATCCCCAATACTTCAACACAACCCACATATTGGGACTGCTATCCTCTATACTTCAACACAACCCACACATTGGGACAGCTATCCTCTATACTTCAACACAACCCACATATTGGGACAGCTATCCCCTATACTTCAACACAACCCACACATTGAGACAACTATACCCTATACTTCAACACAACTCGCATATTGGGACAACTATCCCCTATACTTCAACACAACCCACACATTGGGACAGATATCCCCTATACTTCAACACAACCCACATATTGGTACAGCTACACCCTATACTTCAACACAAACCACATATTCGGACAGCTATCCCCTATACTTCAACATAACCCACATATTGGGACTGCTGTCCCCTATACTTCAACACAAACCACATATTGGGACAGCTATCCCCTATACTTCAACACAAACCACATATTGGGACAGCTATCCCATATACTTCAACACAAACCACATATTGGGTCAGCTATCCCCTATACTTCAACACAAACCACATCTTGGAACAGCTATCCCCTATACTTCAATACAAACCAAATGCTGGAACAGCTATCCTATATACTTCAACATAAACCACATACTGGGACAGCTATCCCCTATACTTCAAACACAAACAACTGTGAGCTGTGTGTCTCATCCGTTTTGTTCCTGTTTCGATATCTCGCTTGTTTACGATGAATTATGATATTGTATGACAGGGAACAGTTGGCTGTGTTCACTTTCTGCGCGGTTTCGCCTTATGTCTTTTGGCGTGTGCTGAGACTGATACGATGTGGACTACAGTTACCTTTCTTTGTTTGGGAGATGTGTTAGTAATTCGGATGATTCCACTGGCACTTGCGGTTGATCACATATGAATTTTGATTCGTTTGCAGTGATACCGAGGCCTTCCATAACCAATACCCAATAACCAAACCATATATAGGGACAGCCATCCTCTATATTTCAACACAAACCAAATATCTGGACAGCCATCACCTATACTTCAACACAAACCAAATATTTGGACAGCTATCCCCTATACTTCAACACAAACCAAATATTTGGACAGCTATCCCCTAAAAGAAAGCAACAAGAAAGGTCTCGGTCTGAATAGTAAGAAAACAGAAGTAATGGTTATATTGAAGAAACAATCACCTCCATCATGCAGTATAAAAATAAACGAGACAAATCTGAAACAAGTGCAACGTTTTAAATATTTGGACACAATAATAACATCAGATGGGAGATGCACCACAGAAATAAAAAGCAGAATAGCTCAGGCCAAAATGGCATTTCAGAAAATGAAAAATATCTTATGTAACAAATCTATGTCAATAAAAATGAGAAAGAGAGTTCATCGGTGCTATATAGAACCAATTCTGACCTATGGAAGAGAATCATGGACAGTAGACAAACAAATGAAAAGACAATTATAGGCCACAAAGATGGGATTTCTCAGAAGAATGTTGAAAGTTCCCTGGACAGATAAAAAGACCAATGAGGAAGTTCTCAAAGAGGCCAACACAAAAAGGAGCTGTTAAAAAACATCAGAAAGAAGCAATCAACATTTTTCGGGCACATCATGAGAAGAGGAAAGTTGGAATATTTGGTTACAACTGGCAAAATAAAAGGAAAGAGAGATCGCTTGCGACAAAGAGAGAAAATACTGGATAGCTTGGTGTCATGGCATGGAAAACAGTCAACAACAGAACTGATACGATGCACTGTAGATAGAAGATTGTGGAGGGACATGATCACCTACGCCAACCGGTATGGCACATGATGATGATGATGATCCCTTATACTTCAACACAAACCACATATTGGAACATCCATCTACCATACTTCAAAACAAACTAAATATTGGGACAGCTATCCCCTATACTTCAACACAAACCACATATTGGGACATCCATCTACCATACTTCAACGCAAACCAAATATTGGGACAGCTATCCCCTATACTTCAACACAAACCACATATTGGGACATCCATCTACCATACTTCAACACAAACCAAATATTGGGACAGCTATCCCCTATACTTCAACACAAACCACATATTGGGACATCCATCTACCATACTTCAACACAAACCAAATATTGGGACAGCTATCCCCTATACTTCAACACAAACCAAATATTGGGACAGCCATCCCCTATACTTCGAACACAAATCAAATGTGTTGATATTTTGATCAGTATGTTGAACTTAATCTCCTAAAAATAATCCCTTCACCCATTGGTATAATTGATTGTTGATTGTATGAGAGGAGGTCAAAAAGTAATGCACACCAATTTTTTTCTCGGCTAATAATAAAGATAGGAATATGAAATTTTGCACACTTGGAATATGACATGTTCCAATTATGTGCACCAAATTGCACAGCATTCTGAAAAATATTACGCAATCTATGAACCGTTAAAATGGAGCTTGTCAACAATGTCCGTTACAAACAGCGAATTGTCATAGAATTTCTGGTTGCGGAAAAAGAAACTGTGGCAAACATTCATAAACGACTGTGTGCAGTGTACAAATGTTCTGCAGTCGATAGGAGCACAGTTAGTCGCTGGGTTCAGAGAATTAAAGCTGCAGAAAGTGTACGAATTTAGCTGCATGATTTACCGCGTTCTGGACGTGTTGCCTCGGCTACCAGCATAGACATGTTAAACCGGGCTGATGCCATTATTCGTAAGGATAGGCGTATCACTAGTCAGCAATTGGCATTGCAGCTTACAGTCAGCAAGGGAAGTGCAATCGCAATTTTTAAAACTCTCGGATATTCAAAGATTTGCGCTCGATGGGTTCCTCGGTGCCTAACAAATGATCACAGAGTTCAAAGGAAAACATTCTGTTCTGAATTGTTGGAGCGTTTCGGTGTTGAAGGACAAATGTTTTTGTCAAAAATTGTTACCGGTGACGAAACGTGGGCACATTATTATGAGCCTGAAACAAAAATGCAGTCAATGGAATGGCATCATCCGCAGTCACCAAAAAGAGAAAAATTCAAAACATCTCCATCGGCCGGAAAGGTGATGATCACTGTCTTCTGGGACATTGATGGTGTGATTCTTGTTGATGTAATGACAAGAGGTGAGGCAATCAACTCGACAGCTTACATCAATACACTGACAAAACTCAAAAATTGGTTCCACAGAGTTCGGCATAATAAGCCATCTGCAGATGTGTTGCTTCAACATGACAATGCACGCCCTCACACAAGTCTGGTAACACGGGAAGCAATCAACAAATTTGGTTGGACTGTACTGCCCCATCCTCCTTACAGCCCTGATCTGGCTCCCTCAGATTTCCATCTGTTTGGACCACTCAAAAAATTCCTGCGTGGGAAACACTTTGACAATGATGAGGATGTGATCCGTGCAGTTAAAAAATGGCTACGCGAGCAGAACAAAACTTGGTACAAACGAGGCATTCATGACCTAGTTTCGCGTTGGCGTAAGGTAATAAGCTTGGACGGAGATTATGTTGAAAAATAGGTAGTGTCAAGGGGATGTTCAGCTACAATCTGTGAAAATTTCACACATTTTGCCCGAATAGTTTCCGAGAAAAAAAGTGGTGTGCATTACTTTTTGACCTCCCTTCAGTATTTGAAACGTTGCACTTGTTTTAGATTTGTCTCGTTTATTTTTATGCTGCATGATGGTGATGATTGTTTCTTCGATATAACCATTACTTCTGTTTTCTTACTATTCAGACTGAGACCTTTCTTGTTGCTTTCTTCTACTATTATGTCTATCATTTCTTGTAGTTCGTTCTCTGTCTCTGTTATTAAGACTGTGTCATCCGCATATCGCAAATTATTTATGTTGTGACCGTTGACTTCAATTCCTTGTTTGTCTACTATTGATCTCATAATATATTCGCTGTAAAGTGAAAACAAGTCCGGTGACAGAACACAGCCTTGTCTGACTCCTTGTTTTATATATTGGAATTGTCCTGTTTGGTTGTTAATTCGTATAGCTGCTGTTTGTTGCCAGTACATATTTTTTATGATTCGCAGATCCTTGCCATCAATGTTTAATTTCTCCAGCATATTGATTATTTCCACATGCTTTACTTTGTCAAATGCTTTCGTGTAGTCTATAAAGCACATATATAGATCTTTCTTTACCTCTATAGAGTAGAGAAGAAAATATAAATTATAGAAATTATAGGAGTAGAGAAGAAAATATAAGTTTTCAAAGATATCATAGATACAACTAGTAATAAGAGGAGAAAACCCGAAAGGGGTAAGACTCAATAAATAAGACTCAAGAAGAGAGAGAGAAAAGAGAGAGAACCCGAAATGGGTCAAACAAAGTATTGCGAGGAGGAAACCCGAAATGGGTACATGAAATAGTAAGAGAGAAGAGAGAACCCGAACTGGGAAAAACCAAATAATAAGAGGAAAAAAACTCAAAAGGGGTAAGACTCAAATGAATAGAAGAAATATAGATGAGAAGAAGAGAAAACTGAAAACCCGGATGGGTTAAAATAAGAGGTAACTGAGTAATCCAAAATGGACAGTTGACCTAAGAAGATAGTAGGAGAAAAGTAAAGAGTATAGTCGGGACAGGAAGAAATGAACACCCAGACGGGTGGATGAAAAAAAAAAAGGTAGCTGAGAATAAATCCGAAATGGACAGTTGACCTAAGAAGATAGTAAGAGAAAAGTGAAGAGTATAGTCGGTACAGGAAGAAATGAACACCCAGACGGTTGGAGGAAGAAAAGGTAGCTGAGAATAAATCCGAAATGGACAGTTGACCTAAGAAGATAGTAAGAGAAAAGTGAAGAGTATAGTCGGTACAGGAAGAAATGAACACCCAGACGGTTGGAGGAAGAAAAGGTAGCTGAGAATAAATCCGAAATGGATAGGCTACTAGAGACTCAAGAAAAGGAGGAGAAATGGCGCAAAATGTTGTATATAATTAAATGTAAATAGTAGAGAATTGTTGTATTGAAGTCAATGTAAATAGTAGAGGAGAAGAGGCGTCAAAGTGTCTTAGGGGAAGAAAGACACAGAAAATGTAGAGGCGGGATTATCAATCCATGAACGCACTACAGGGGCGTTATGTGCAACTAGCAATAATGTGAATTGCAGAATGTCAATATTGAGACATTGCTGAGGGCAATGGTAGGAGAAATAAGGAGATATAAGTCATTGCTGAGGGCAATGATAAGAGAAATAGAAGAGACGCCAGGAGGTAAGAAAGTGTAGGACCAGAGCGAGCCAGTCCAGGTAGGACAAACTACACTAGAAAAGTATCGTACAAGCAGATACAGAAACATTGCAAAAGGTCAATGTCTGTAAATAATGTACTATAGATAGAGAAACATTGCAAAAGGTCAATGTCTGTAAATAATGTACTATAGATAGAGAAACATTGCAAAAGGTCAATGTCTGTAAATAATGTACTATAGATAGAGAAACATTGCAAAAGGTCAATGTCTGTAAATAATGTACTATAGATAGAGAAACATTGCAAAAGGTCAATGTCTGTAAATAATGTACTATAGATAGAGAAACATTGCAAAAGGTCAATGTCTGTAAATAATGTACTATAGATAGAGAAACATTGCAAAAGGTCAATGTCTGTAAATAATGTACTATAGATAGAGAAACATTGCAAAAGGTCAATGTCTGTAAATAATGTACTATAGATAGAGAAACATTGCAAAAGGTCAATGTCTGTAAATAATGTACTATAGATAGAGAAACATTGCAAAAGGTCAATGTCTGTAAATAATGTACTATAGATAGAGAAACATTGCAAAAGGTCAATGTCTGTAAATAATGTACTATAGATAGAGAAACATTGCAAAAGGTCAATGTCTGTAAATAATGTACTATAGATAGAGAAACATTGCAAAAGGTCAATGTCTGTAAATAATGTACTATAGATAGAGAAACATTGCAAAAGGTCAATGTCTGTAAATAATGTACTATAGATACAGAAACATTGCAAAAGGTCAATGTCTGTAAATAATGTACTATAGATAGAGAAACATTGCAAAAGGTCAATGTCTGTAAATAATGTACTATAGATACAGAAACATTGCAAAAGGTCAATGTCTGTAAATAATGTACTATAGATACAGAAACATTGCAAAAGGTCAATGTCTGTAAATAATGTACTATAGATACAGAAACATTAGGAGTTGATGGAGCAGATTTAGTCATTAGGAGTTGATGGAGCAGATTTAGTCATTAGGAGTTGATGGAGCAGGTTTAGTCATTAGGAGTTGATGGAGCAGGTTTAGTCATTAGGAGTTTATGGAGCAGGGTTAGTCATTAGGAGTTGATGGAGCAGATTTAGTCATTAGGAGTTGATGGAGCAGGTTTAGTCATTAGGAGTTGATGGAGCAGGGTTAGTCATTAGGAGTTGATGGAGCAGGTTTAGTCATTAAGAGTTGATGGAGCAGGTCTAGTCATTAGGAGTTGATGGAGCAGGTCTAGTCATTAGGAGTTGATGGAGCAGGTTTAGTCATTAGGAGTTGATGGAGCAGGTCTAGTCATTAGGAGTTGATGGAGCAGGTTTAGTCATTAGGAGTTGATGGAGCAGGTTTAGTCATTAGGAGTTGATGGAGCAGGTTTAGTCATTAGGAGTTGATGGAGCAGGTTTAGTCATTAGGAGTTGATGGAGCAGGTTTAGTCATTAGGAGTTGATGGAGCAGGTTTAGTCATTAGTAGTTGATGGAGCAGGTTTAGTCATTAGGAGTTGATGGAGCAGGTCTAGTCATTAGGAGTTGATGGAGCAGGTTTAGTCATTAGGAGTTGATGGAGCAGGGTTAGTCATTAGGAGTTGATGGAGCAGGTTTAGTCATTAAGAGTTGATGGAGCAGGTCTAGTCATTAGGAGTTGATGGAGCAGGTCTAGTCATTAGGAGTTGATGGAGCAGGTTTAGTCATTAGGAGTTGATGGAGCAGGCAGGTCTAGTCATTAGGAGTTGATGGAGCAGGTTTAGTCATTAGGAGTTGATGGAGCAGGTTTAGTCATTAGGAGTTGATGGAGCAGGTTTAGTCATTAGGAGTTTATGGAGCAGGTTTAGTCATTAGGAGTTGATGGAGCAGGTTTAGTCATTAGGAGTTGATGGAGCAGGTTTAGTCATTAGGAGTTGATGGAGCAGGTTTAGTCATTAGGAGTTGATGGAGCAGGTCTAGTCATTAGGAGTTGATGGAGCAGGTTTAGTCATTAGGAGTTGATGGAGCAGGTTTAGTCATTAGGAGTTGATGGAGCAGGTTTAGTCATTAGGAGTTGATGGTGCAGGTTTAGTCATTAGGAGTTGATGGAGCAGGTTTAGTCATTAGGAGTTGATGGAGCAGGTTTAGTCATTAGGAGTTTATGGAGCAGGTTTAGTCATTAGGAGTTGATGGAGCAGGTTTAGTCATTAGGAGTTGATGGAGCAGGTTTAGTCATTAGGAGCTGATGGAGCAGGTTTAGTCATTAGGAGTTGATGGAGCAGGTTTAGTCATTAGGAGTTGATGGAGCAGGTTTAGTCATTAGGAGTTGCAATGACTAAAGAATAGTGGAGGCTATGTAGAAGAGGAGGAAGAAAAGGATAGAGAGAGTGAAGGAGAAAATAAAGAGCATGTCAGAAAGAACGATCCGGAAGTGAGGAGGCGAATAGGCGAGACAAAATGTGTAAAGATAGGTCAAGGACAAATAGATAAAAACGTAGTCACAGTAATAACAAAGAGGATAGGCTAGGAAAAAGGCGTGCAGAACGTGGGAGGTCATCTCCAGACACTAACGGGACAAAGCAATGCACGGATATAAGGAGAGAATTAAATAAACAGAGGCCAGGTCCGAAAGTAGAACAATGTCAAGGGAACCAGACAGACACACGCGGGGGTGTAATAAAGAGGTCGAAATTAACATGCAAAAACATGAAGGCCATGTCCATAAGTGAGTGGGTGGTCAGACGTGCGTGGGCAGGAAGATGCTGATTGGATGGATAAGCCAAATTTAAGGGACAGACACATAACATAAAAGGATTATTAGTCAGATTCGAGAGATTGGAAGAACTCAAGATTCAGAACATGAAGAAACAGTCGGACATTTGAGATTATAGAGAGCAGAAGTTGTAATTGAGCTCGCGGAGAAGGTAGTCATAGGGGCACGCGCGTCCTAGAAGCCAGTCGGGCCATAGAGAGGCTAACACCAGCCTCATAGAGTAGAAGTAATGTAGAATAGTCAAGACCTAGCATATTTAACAGGCAGACGACAGACTAGATCGCTAGATAGTAATTAGGATAGGGGAGGCGCTCGATGGGAGCGTCTCAAATTAATATAGTGCCATAGTGTGTGCAAGTGTGGTCCTGACATTACATATTAGTCGTATGTCTGCGTCGTCTAGATTTATATCCTTTAGGCAGTCTATAAGTTGGTTATGGTGTATTCCATCGAAATTTAGCTGCATTAGTTTTTTGTTTGTTTCTCTTTAATTTGATTTTCATTTTTATCATTACAGGATTGTGGTCTGAATTTATATCTGCTCCTGGGTATGTTTTGGCTTTCTTGACGCTGTTCCTGAATCTGTATTTTGTCTCTTCTTGTCTCCAGGGCTTTTCCATGTGTATAATTTTCTTTTCTCTTGCTCAAAGAATGTGTTGCATATTATCAGTCTGTTTTCTTCACAAAATTGTATTAATCTTTCTCCTCTGTTATTCCTTTTTCCTAGACCATGATTTCCTATTATTGTCTTATATTTACCTTTTCCTACTTTAGCGTTCATATCACCCATTATAATCAAGATGTCTGATGATTTCACTTGCTTCATAACTGTGTTTAGATCTTGATAGTATGCCTCTATTTGTTCGTCTGTATAGTCTTGAGTAGGTGCGTATGTCTGTATTATTGCTATGTCGAATGGTTTTGCCTTCATTTTTATTAGTATATTCCTATCATTATATGTCAATTGAGTATTTATATATTTTTGTAGTTCTCGTTGTATTAGAATTCCTACTCCTCTTTGATGTTCTTTTGTGTTTCCTGAATATATAAATGTATATTTATCGTCTTGTATGTATCCACTTTCCTTCCATCTTGTTTCCGAGATTCCTAAGATATCTATGTTTAGTCGTTCTGCTTCTACCATAAGATTTTCTAGTTTTCCTTGTTGGTATAAGGTCCTAACATTCCATGTAGCTATTTTTAATTCGTTCTTAATACGGTACTTAGAATTTCTCTCCCTGGCTTTCTTTGGATTGTTACGTGATGAGGCTCCAATCTCTTTCACGGTGGTCTGCCATTTTCGCCTTTCATGTTCTGAAAATGCAGGCTCATACAGGGGACAAAATATTATTTTAGGGGTGGACTTTAACTGCGTCCTGACAGATATGGACATCATTGGAGGAGAGGTCAGGAAGCTGATAAGGAAAACAAGTAAAGATGACAATCACCAACTGGACATTTTACACACAATAATTGACACCCACGGTTTGACTGATGCATATAGACACACACACCCACACGGCATGGACATCACACACACACAAAAACCTCCCACAACAGGGCTACACGGCTAGACAGGATTTATGTCCCGTCCACAAATTTCATCAGCCAGGCCACACATATCACAAACACACTCCAGTTTACAGACCACAAGGCAGTCATTGCAACAATTAACACCGCATACACAAACACTCATTCCAGTAGGTCACCTCACTGGAAATTCAACAACACCCTACTGCAAAACAAAGCATATACAGAACACATTAAACAAATTATCCAGCTATACACTGACGACAAAAACATAGATGACATACAGCAACACTAGGAACTCCTCAAAAACACTATACGAGAAAGAACACAGATTATAGCACTACGGATAAACAAACACAGATCAAGACAAGAAACATTTCTAGAAGAAGCCATCAAATTAACAAAACAGACATGCACCCATCATCCCCACACTAGAGGAGGAGTTGGAACAGCACAGACATCACAAATTCCACGAAGCACTGCTTCGCACAGGCTTAAAAACAATAACACAGGAAATTCCCAGCAAACAATATATGGCAATAGAACAGAGCATACAACGAAACAGACAAATAGGGAAAATAATAGACATAGACGACAACACCCAGACTGACATTTCAAATATAACAAAAGCATTCGAAAACTACTACAGGAACCTCTATACGGAAAGTAACACACATTCAAACATACAAGACAAATTCATGCAATAAACAAGGAAACTACCAGACGCTGACAGGGAAAAACTTGACGAAGAACTCACATTAGCTGACATAACAAACGCAATACAATCAATGCAAAAGAACAAATCTCCGGGACCTGACGGCCTCACAATAGAATTCTTCCAACATTTCTTTCCTCTCCTAGGCCCTCTTCTTCTCAGAATGTACACAGACTCATTCACAAAGAAACAACTTCCTCCAAGCTTAAACATGTCTTACATAACATTACTACGCAAAGACAACACAGACAAATCACTTCTTAAAAACTACAGACCCATTTCACTACTTAACACAGACTACAAGATACTAACAAAAGCACTAACAAACAAACTGAAACCCTTCATGGCAACACTCATTCACAAAGATCAACAGTGCAGTGTACAGGGCAGAAACATCCACCAGCACACACATTTTATACGAGACATCATAACGTACACTCATGACAAAGACAGTCAGTCTTCCATTCTATCTCTCGACCAAGAAAAAGCCTTCGACAGAGTATCTCATTCGTTTCTCCACAAGACACTACTGAACTGCAACATAGGAACAAGCTTCAGACAGTGGATACACATTCTGTATTCCAGACCTGAAAGTAAAGTCCTAGTGAACCATTCGTTCACAGAGGCCTTCGGACTAACTAGATCAGTCCGACAGGGATGTTCTCTCTCTCCTTTACTTTACGCTTTGACCACAGAACCGCTCTTAGAGAGCATCAGACAAGACAGTTCCATTAAAGGTACATTTACACCAGGGAAAGGAGAGCATAAATTGTTAGCCTACGCTGACGATACTGTCTTCTTTCCATCAAACATTACATCAATAGACAACATCCTCAATACTTTCACAGAATTTGGGAAAGGTAGCGGGGCACAGATAAACACACATAAATCATTCATCATGGGCATAGGCAGGTGGAAGAACAAAGTGGACTTTCCCTCTGCTCTAACACCTGTTCCTAACATCAAGTTGTATGGAATTACATATCCTTACAACCCAAACAGAACACACAAACCAACATGGCAGAACCTAGTCACACAGATAACAGACATGCTGCAGAGATACAAATACAAAACATCCACAATTTTTGGTAGAACAATCATTGTAAACACTTACATCATTCCAAAACTAATATACATAGCTACAGTTTTTAAACCACCACAGCAAACAATAACAGACATAAGAAAACTCATAAGGCATTTTGTTTTTGGAAGCACTTTACACAGCATACAACACAAAACACTAATACAACACAAAAAACAAGGAGGTATTTCACTACAGGACATACACACAAAAATTAAAACAATCAGGATAATCCACGTGAGCCGCATCATCCAACAACCAGACAATCATACTTTCGCACACTATTACATGGGACTGAGATTACTCAAATTCAGAAAACCCAACAACTCAATACCTCACCATTTCGGTCCCACACCCACATTCTACAAAAAATGCATTCAAGCCATCCAAGGACTCGACAATCTATTACATCAAAAGACAAACACCATTTACAAACACCTCATTAAACAGCAAGCACCTCCATTACAGCTCAGAATCAAGAGGGGCCAAAAATACTTTCTCACAGACTACACCAGCACTTTCTCAAACCTCCACAACCCACACATCGCTCCCAAAGCAAGGGAAGTCACATACAGACTCATATACAGCATGACACCCACAACAAGGGAAGTCACATACAGACTCATATACAGCATGACACCCACAGGACAGGCAGCAAAATGCCAACTTTGCAGGCAAAACATACAAGAAACAGAAGAACACATATTCTACAAATGCAGCACAATCATACCAGCAAGAACGGAGTTACAACACACACTAGAAACACACACTACACAGAAAGTAGACATATACAGATCTATCATGCTGAACACACTACCAAAAACAACAACACAACAATCCTACACTAAATCCCTAATTCTATTATCGGAATATAGGAATTTGGTGTGGGCCTGCAGAAATGCTGCCGTTTACCAGTCTAAAACTTTTAATGCCAACTTGTTTCTACTTATTTATAATAAAAGAGCAATGTCCATTTTTAAACAATAAAATTTAAATTTTTGAGAATGAATGGAAGAATGCGAATGAATGATTTTCTACTATTCAAGTGGAAAGGCACACCTGTAAAGTCTTTTATCTCCCTTGTTTGCCACACTTGGTGGCTTCATCAAAGGAAACACCAATACAGCCGCCGACGACATCCCCAAACACAGACGTCAGAGTGCTTGAGGCTATTGTTGCCTCGTTTTAAGTATTCACCTGCGGCAAGCGATAGACAAGCTATCAGTTAAGCCGCCGACGAGACGTCACACCTGCCAAAAGACAGGCTCGAGGCTATTGTCGGCTCGATTAGCTACCTTTAGTGGCGACAGGCATAAAGAAAGTTTCACCTTTTTATCCGCCGACACAGGTCGGGGTGATCAATTATATTGTCGCCTCTGGCGCTCCTGTTTTTCTTTTGAACCTTTGGTCGTGTGGTGCAATAGATTTCTTGACTTTTAAATTACATGGAAAATATATGTATCATCACTCATCATCATCAAATCACATAAATGAAATTTATTGTTGTAAAATTTTAAAAACGAAATAAAGATAAAAAAAAAATATATTTATAAATCCAAAAAAAAAAAAAAATATTTAGTGTCCCCCATTATATAAAATCAAGGAAAATCATGGCGTTCTGGATGACGTCAAACGGAAGCTTCACTTGTCGCCGCTGATCTGTGTTTTTGATTTAAACTGACAGATCTTTTTTGTATAAGGGGAATCCTTGACTTGCCAGCAAAATAAGGAGATGAGAAATATCGAAGAACAGAGTTTGAGTGTCCAACAGGACGGATAACGACATAAGATAAATGTGGTGAAGATACTTGCAAATAAAGAAAACAACAGAAGTCATTGTAGATTCAGCACCAAGACAGGACGGATAACGACATGAGATAAATGTGGTGAAGATACTTGCAAATAAAGAAAACAACAGAAGTCATTGTAGATTCAGCCCCAAGACAGGACGGATAACGACATAAGATAAATGTGGTGAAGATACTTGCAAATAAAGAAAACAACAGAAGTCATTGTAGATTCAGCCCCAAGACAGGACGGATAACGACATAAGATAAATGTGGTGAAGATACTTGCAAATAAAGAAAACAACAGAAGTCATTGTAGATTCAGCACCAAGACAGGACGGATAACGACATGAGATAAATGTGTGGAAGATACTTGCAAATAAAGAAAACAACAGAAGTCATTGTAGATTCAGCACCAAGACAGGACGGATAACGACATAAGATAAATGTGTGGAAGATACTTGCAAATAAAGAAAACAACAGAAGTCATTGTAGATTCAGCACTAAGACAGGACGGATAACGACATGAGATAAATGTGTGGAAGATACTTGCAAATAAAGAAAACAACAGAAGTCATTGTAGATTCAGCCCCAAGACAGGACGGATAACGACATAAGATAAATGTGGTGAAGATACTTGCAAATAAAGAAAACAACAGAAGTCATTGTAGATTCAGCACCAAGACAGGACGGATAACGACATGAGATAAATGTGGTGAAGATACTTGCAAATAAAGAAAACAACAGAAGTCATTGCAGATTCAGCACCAAGACAGGACGGATAACGACATGAGATAAATGTGTGGAAGATACTTGCAAATAAAGAAAACAACAGAAGTCATTGTAGATTCAGCACCAAGACAGGACGGATAACGACATGAGATAAATGTGGGGAAGATACTTGCAAATAAAGAAAACAACAGAAGTCATTGTAGATTCAGCACCAAGACAGGACGGATAACGACATGAGATAAATGTGTGGAAGATACTTGCAAATAAAGAAAACAACAGAAGTCATTGTAGATTCAGCACCAAGACAGGACGGATAACGACATGAGATAAATGTGTGAAGATACTTGCAAATAAAGAAAACAACAGAAGTCATTGCAGATTCAGCACCAAGACAGGACGGATAACGACATGAGATAAATGTGGTGAAGATACTTGCAAATAAAGAAAACAACAGAAGTCATTGCAGATTCAGCACCAAGACAGGACGGATAACGACATGAGATAAATGTGGGGAAGATACTTGCAAATAAAGAAAACAACAGAAGTCATTGTAGATTCAGCACCAAGACAGGACGGATAACGACATAAGATAAATGTGGGGAAGATACTTGCAAATAAAGAAAACAACAGAAGTCATTGTAGATTCAGCACCAAGACAGGACGGATAACGACATGAGATAAATGTGTGGAAGATACTTGCAAATAAAGAAAACAACAGAAGTCATTGTAGATTCAGCCCCAAGACAGGACGGATAACGACATAAGATAAATGTGGTGAAGATACTTGCAAATAAAGAAAACAACAGAAGTCATTGTAGATTCAGCCCCAAGACAGGACGGATAACGACATAAGATAAATGTGGTGAAGATACTTGCAAATAAAGAAAACAACAGAAGTCATTGTAGATTCAGCACCAAGACAGGACGGATAACGACATGAGATAAATGTGTGGAAGATACTTGCAAATAAAGAAAACAACAGAAGTCATTGTAGATTCAGCACCAAGACAGGACGGATAACGACATGAGATAAATGTGTGGAAGATACTTGCAAATAAAGAAAACAACAGAAGTCATTGTAGATTCAGCACCAAGACAGGACGGATAACGACATGAGATAAATGTGTGGAAGATACTTGCAAATAAAGAAAACAACAGAAGTCATTGTAGATTCAGCACCAAGACAGGACGGATAACGACATGAGATAAATGTGTGAAGATACTTGCAAATAAAGAAAACAACAGAAGTCATTGTAGATTCAGCACCAAGACAGGACGGATAACGACATGAGATAAATGTGGGAAGATACTTGCAAATAAAGAAAACAACAGAAGTCATTGTAGATTCAGCACCAAGACAGGACGGATAACGACATAAGATAAATGTGGGGAAGATACTTGCAAATAAAGAAAACAACAGAAGTCATTGCAGATTCAGCACCAAGACAGGACGGATAACGACATGAGATAAATGTGGGGAAGATACTTGCAAATAAAGAAAACAACAGAAGTCATTGTAGATTCAGCACCAAGACAGGACGGATAACGACATGAGATAAATGTGTGGAAGATACTTGCAAATAAAGAAAACAACAGAAGTCATTGTAGATTCAGCACCAAGACAGGACGGATAACGACATGAGATAAATGTGTGGAAGATACTTGCAAATAAAGAAAACAACAGAAGTCATTGTAGATTCAGCACCAAGACAGGACGGATAACGACATGAGATAAATGTGTGGAAGATACTTGCAAATAAAGAAAACAACAGAAGTCATTGCAGATTCAGCACCAAGACAGGACGGATAACGACATGAGATAAATGTGGGGAAGATACTTGCAAATAAAGAAAACAACAGAAGTCATTGCAGATTCAGCACCAAGACAGGACGGATAACGACATAAGATAAATGTGTGGAAGATACTTGCAAATAAAGAAAACAACAGAAGTCATTGCAGATTCAGCACCAAGACAGGACGGATAACGACATGAGATAAATGTGGTGAAGATACTTGCAAATAAAGAAAACAACAGAAGTCATTGTAGATTCAGCACCAAGACAGGACGGATAACGACATGAGATAAATGTGTGGAAGATACTTGCAAATAAAGAAAACAACAGAAGTCATTGCAGATTCAGCACCAAGACAGGACGGATAACGACATGAGATAAATGTGGGAAGATACTTGCAAATAAAGAAAACAACAGAAGTCATTGTAGATTCAGCACCAAGACAGGACGGATAACGACATGAGATAAATGTGTGGAAGATACTTGCAAATAAAGAAAACAACAGAAGTCATTGCAGATTCAGCACCAAGACAGGACGGATAACGACATAAGATAAATGTGGGGAAGATACTTGCAAATAAAGAAAACAACAGAAGTCATTGTAGATTCAGCACCAAGACAGGACGGATAACGACATGAGATAAATGTGGGGAAGATACTTGCAAATAAAGAAAACAACAGAAGTCATTGCAGATTCAGCACCAAGACAGGACGGATAACGACATGAGATAAATGTGGGGAAGATACTTGCAAATAAAGAAAACAACAGAAGTCATTGTAGATTCAGCACCAAGACAGGACGGATAACGACATGAGATAAATGTGGGGAAGATACTTGCAAATAAAGAAAACAACAGAAGTCATTGTAGATTCAGCACCAAGACAGGACGGATAACGACATAAGATAAATGTGGGGAAGATACTTGCAAATAAAGAAAACAACAGAAGTCATTGTAGATTCAGCACCAAGACAGGACGGATAACGACATGAGATAAATGTGGGGAAGATACTTGCAAATAAAGAAAACAACAGAAGTCATTGTAGATTCAGCACCAAGACAGGACGGATAACGACATGAGATAAATGTGGGGAAGATACTTGCAAATAAAGAAAACAACAGAAGTCATTGTAGATTCAGCACCAAGACAGGACGGATAACGACATGAGATAAATGTGGGGAAGATACTTGCAAATAAAGAAAACAACAGAAGTCATTGTAGATTCAGCACCAAGACAGGACGGATAACGACATGAGATAAATGTGGGGAAGATACTTGCAAATAAAGAAAACAACAGAAGTCATTGTAGATTCAGCACCAAGACAGGACGGATAACGACATGAGATAAATGTGGGGAGGATACTTGCAAATAAAGAAAACAACAGAAGTCATTGTAGATTCAGCACCAAGACAGGACGGATAACGACATGAGATAAATGTGGGGAAGATACTTGCAAATAAAGAAAACAACAGAAGTCATTGTAGATTCAGCACCAAGACAGGACGGATAACGACATGAGATAAATGTGGTGAAGATACTTGCAAATAAAGAAAACAACAGAAGTCATTGTAGATTCAGCACCAAGACAGGACGGATAACGACATGAGATAAATGTGGGGAAGATACTTGCAAATAAAGAAAACAACAGAAGTCATTGTAGATTCAGCACCAAGACAGGACGGATAACGACATGAGATAAATGTGGTGAAGATACTTGCAAATAAAGAAAACAACAGAAGTCATTGTAGATTCAGCACCAAGACAGGACGGATAACGACATAAGATAAATGTGGGGAAGATACTTGCAAATAAAGAAAACAACAGAAGTCATTGTAGATTCAGCACCAAGACAGGACGGATAACGACATGAGATAAATGTGGGGAAGATACTTGCAAATAAAGAAAACAACAGAAGTCATTGTAGATTCAGCACCAAGACAGGACGGATAACGACATAAGATAAATGTGGGGAAGATACTTGCAAATAAAGAAAACAACAGAAGTCATTGTAGATTCAGCACCAAGACAGGACGGATAACGACATGAGATAAATGTGGGGAAGATACTTGCAAATAAAGAAAACAACAGAAGTCATTGTAGATTCAGCACCAAGACAGGACGGATAACGACATGAGATAAATGTGGGGAAGATACTTGCAAATAAAGAAAACAACAGAAGTCATTGTAGATTCAGCACCAAGACAGGACGGATAACGACATGAGATAAATGTGGTGAAGATACTTGCAAATAAAGAAAACAACAGAAGTCATTGTAGATTCAGCACCAAGACAGGACGGATAACGACATGAGATAAATGTGGTGAAGATACTTGCAAATAAAGAAAACAACAGAAGTCATTGTAGATTCAGCACCAAGACAGGACGGATAACGACATGAGATAAATGTGGGAAGATACTTGCAAATAAAGAAAACAACAGAAGTCATTGTAGATTCAGCACCAAGACAGGACGGATAACGACATGAGATAAATGTGGGGAAGATACTTGCAAATAAAGAAAACAACAGAAGTCATTGCAGATTCAGCACCAAGACAGGACGGATAACGACATGAGATAAATGTGGTGAAGATACTTGCAAATAAAGAAAACAACAGAAGTCATTGCAGATTCAGCACCAAGACAGGACGGATAACGACATGAGATAAATGTGGTGAAGATACTTGCAAATAAAGAAAACAACAGAAGTCATTGTAGATTCAGCACCAAGACAGGACGGATAACGACATGAGATAAATGTGGGAAGATACTTGCAAATAAAGAAAACAACAGAAGTCATTGTAGATTCAGCACCAAGAAAGTGTTTTGCGCTCTTTGTTTCGCGCTAAGGCAATAATGTCTTCAATCTCCATTTCTCTTTCTACTGGTCATAGATTGGATTATGAAAGTAATGGAATAACAACAGAAATGGAATCCAATGTTCACTGACCAAGCAACTTAATGATTTAGACCTTGCTGATGACATAGCTTTACTATCACACAATCATCAACAGATGCATGATAAATAGAGCATACTTGAAGAGGGATCACAAATGTGACAGAAAATAAATAGATAAGACCCAAATTATGAGAATTAATTCTATTGGCAACAACCAATTAAAAATAGGAGAAATACCTCAACTAGACGTACAATCTTACATATTGCTGGGTAGTAATACAGACAAAGAGGGAGGAACAGAAAATGATACAAAAAAGCATAAAATAGAGGAGCACTTGTTGCACTGGGAAACAAATGGAAGTCCAAAGAAAGTAGGTCAAGAACTAAAATATAAATTTTCATCTCCAATGTTATATCAGTTTTATAATATGACTGTGAAACATGGAGAACAACTAAATTGACAATCATAAAGATACAGGCTTTCATTAATGGAGGCCTACACAGAATAAAAGAATGGAAATGGTAGACAAAATCACTAACATAGAATTATGGAAATGTACCAGTCAAATACCAGCGGATAAAGAGATACAGCGATGACAAGATAGGACACAGAATGCGGAAGCCAAATGAGAGTATTACACAACAGGCCATTTTTGGAATCCACAGGGGAAAAAAAACCAAAAAGGAAGACCAAGTAATTCTTGGAGAAGATAGATAGAAGCAGAGATGAAGATGTTGAGGAAGATATGGAACGATCTTTAAAGAATGGCAAGAAACATAACGGCTTGACAAGTGTTTGTTGAAGAATTATGCTCCACATGGAGCTAAAAGGTAGAAGAGATGAAGATACACACTTGCGATTTTTGTAATACAATGACTTTTATATAATGTTATGTAAATGTAAAATGGGAGGTAATAATACTTATTTTTTATGATGTAAGGGACACAACCTTTGAATAAAAACGTTTACACAGTTCTTTAATTATTAATGAAAAGTCTGAGCAGAAAAATGATTGTTTTGTAGAGCTTTAAAATTTAAAAACTATAGTTGGAGTAAGTCCATTACAGCATTCTGTAAATTTACAGTTTACAATTTTAAATTTAGTGAATTAAAAAGAAATATATTTATTGTAAAGAACACATTTTATTAATGTCGACTGTATTTAAATATCCTAAGCGATGTTAGACGCTGGCGTCCAGTACAGTGTAATTTTGTTTTTCTATTTTTGACCGACACCTTCAGTGTCGCATTAAACAAAGAAACATGATAAAACAGCAACAAGGCCGACAGTAATTGGTAGAACGATTTTGGTAATAAGGACATTTATAAGTGACATATAGTGTTGTATGGAAAAATAATTTGTCATGTATGTTTGTGAGGATAGATGAACAAAGATGGCGTATATTGTCAGTTTTTGAAGAGTAGATGACATTTGTGTAAAACAGAAGAATCTCAGAATGTACTGAGTTGTGTTGACTCATTTATTGATAATAGTAGATTTGTGTATGGCTCATGTGATGATATAGTATAATGGAGTTATAGAATAAGGAATATTGTTGTAGAGTTGACATATGACAGGTTGTTAATGATGTTTTTGTATGGCTCATGTGATGATATAGTATAATGGAGTTATAGAATAAGGAATATTGTTGTAGAGTTGACATATGAAAGGTTGTTAAAGATGGTTTTGTATGTGTCATGTGATTCATATAGTATAATGGAGTTATAGAATAAGGAATATTGTTGTAGAGTTGACATATGACAGGTTGTTAATGATGGTTTTGTATGTGCCATGGGATGATATAGTATAATGGAGTTATAGAATAAGGAATATTGTTGTAGAGTTGACATATGAAAGGTTGTTAATGATGTTTTTGTATGGCTCATGTGATGATATATTATAATGGAGTTATAGAATAAGGAATATTGTTGTAGAGTTGACATATGAAAGGTTGTTAAAGATGGTTTTGTATGTGTCATGTGATTCATATAGTATAATGGAGTTATAGAATAAGGAATATTGTTGTAGAGTTGACATATGACAGGTTGTTAATGATGGTTTTGTATGTGCCATGGGATGATATAGTATAATGGAGTTATAGAATAAGGAATATTGTTGTAGAGTTGACATATGACAGGTTGTTAATGATGGTTGTTAGATGTCATTGTTATAGATGTCATGTCATCTGGATGTCGATGGACCAGAAATCAAGTGATGATTTCTTTCAGGGATGCTAAGGATGGTTGTCAGATGTCATTGTTATAGATGTCATGACATCGGGATGATTTTAGCATCGAGTACCACTTTTTGTGCACACCGATTGCTTTATTCCGATTGCTTACGATGAATGATGATATCGTATGACGGGGAACAGATGGCTGTTTTCACTTTCTGTGCGGTTTCGCATTATGTCTTTTGGCGTGTGCTGAGACTGCTATGATGTGGATTGTAGCTACTTTTCTTTGTTTGGGAAAGGAGATATTAATACGGATGATTCCACTGGCACCGGCGGTTGAGCAATTGTGAATTTTAATTCGTTTACAGTGATACCGGAGCCTTCCATAACCATAACCACTTTCTCGAATATTCGAAAAGATACAAGGATGCAATTTCTGTTGTATATGAGGGTTCTATAAGATTGGGGTCCATTTACAGTCAGTACAAGTGTGATTGGACGGTGGAGTAGTCATCTCTCCAAAGCTCCATTTACAGTCAGTACAAGTGTACCTGGACGGTGGAGTAGTCATCTCTTCAAAGCTCCATTTACAGTCAGTACAAGTGTACCTGGACGGTGGAGTAATCATCTCTCCAAAGCTCCATTTACAGTCAGTACAAGTGTGCCTGACCGGTGGGGTACTCATCTCTCCAAAGCTCCATTTACAGTCAGTACAAGTGTGCCTGGACGGTGGGGTACTCATCTCTCGAAAGCTTCATTTACAGTCAGTACAAGTGTGCCTGGACGGTGGAGTACCCATCTCACCAAAGCTTCATTTACAGTCAGTACAAGTGTGCCTAAACGGTGGGGTACTCATCTCTCCAAAACTTCGTTTACAGTCAGTACAAGTGTGCCTGGACGGTGGAGTACTCATCTCTCCAAAACTTCATTTACAGTCAGTACAAGTGTGTCTGGACGGTGGAGTACTCATCTCTCCAAAACTTCATTTACAGTCAGTACAAGTGTGTCTGGACGGTAGAGAACTCATCTCTCCAAAACTCCATTTACAGTCAGTACAAGTGTGCCTGGACGGTGGAGTACTCATCTCTCCAAAGCTCCATTTACAGTCTGTACAAGTGTGTCTGGACGGTGGAGTACCCATCTCTCCAAAGCTCCATTTACAGTCAGTACAAGTGTGTCTGGACGGTGGAGTACTCATCTCTCCAAAACTCCATTTACAGTCAGTACAAGTGTGTCTGGACGGTGGAGTACTCATCTCTCCAAAGCTCCATTTACAGTCAGTACAAGTGTGTCCTGACGGTGGAGTACTCATCTCTCCAAAACTCCATTTACAGTCAGTACAAGTGTGTCTGGACGGTGGAGTACTCATCTCTCCAAAACTCCATATACAGTCAGTACAAGTGTGTCTGGACGGTGGAGTACTCATCTCTCCAAAGCTTCATCTACAGTCAGTACAAGTGTGCCTGGACGGTGGAGCACTCATCTCTCCAAAACTTCATCTACAGTCAGTACAAGTGTGCCTGGACGGTGGAGTACTCATCTCTCCAAAACTTCATTTACAGTCAGTACAAGTGTGCCTGGACGGTGGAGTACTCATCTCTCCAAAACTTCATTTACAGTCAGTACAAGTGTGTCTGGACGGTAGAGAACTCATCTCTCCAAAGCTCCATTTACAGTCAGTACAAGTGTGTCTGGACGATGGAGTACTCATCTCTCCAAAACTCCATATACAGTCAGTACAAGTGTGTCTGGACGGTGGAGTACTCATCTCTCCAAAACTTCATTTACAGTCAGTACAAGTGTGTCTGGACGGTGGAGTACTCATCTCTCCAAAACTTCATCTACAGTCAGTACAAGTGTGCCTGGACGGTGGAGTACTCATCTCTCCAAAACTTCATCTACAGTCAGTACAAGTGTGCCTGGACGGTGGAGTACTCATCTCTCCAAAGCTTCATCTACAGTCAGTACAAGTGTGTCTGGACGGTGGAGTACTCATCTCTCCAAAGCTTCATCTACAGTCAGTACAAGTGTGCCTGGACAGTGGAGTACTCATCTCTCCAAAACTTCATCTACAGTCAGTACAAGTGTGCCTGGACGGTGGAGTACTCATCTCTCCAAAACTTCATCTACAGTCAGTACAAGTGTGCCTGGACGGTGGAGTACTCATCTCTCCAAAACTTCATTTACAGTCAGTACAAGTGTGCCTGGAGGGTGTAGTACTCATCTCTCCAAAGCTTCATCTACAGTCAGTACAAGTGTGCCAGGACGGTGGAGTACTCATCTCTCCAAAGCTTCATCTACAGTCAGTACAAGTGTGCCTGGACGGTGGAGTACTCATCTCTCCAAAGCTCCATCTACAGTCAGTACAAGTGTGCCTGGACGGTGGAGTACTCATCTCTCCAAAGCTCCATCTACAGTCAGTACAAGTGTGCCTGGACGGTGGAGTACTCATCTCTCCAAAGCTCCATCTACAGTCAGTACAAGTGTGCCTGGACGGTGGAGTACTCATCTCTCCAAAGCTTCATCTACAGTCAGTACAAGTGTGCCTGGACGGTGGAGTACTCATCTCTCCAAAGCTTCATCTACAGTCAGTACAAGTGTGCCTGGACGGTGGAGTACTCATCTCTCAAAAACTTCATCTACAGTCAGTACAAGTGTGCCTGGACGGTGGAGTACTCATCTCTCCAAAGCTCCATCTACAGTCAGTACAAGTGTGCCTGGACGGTGGAGTACTCATCTCTCCAAAGCTTCATCTACAGTCAGTACAAGTGTGCCTGGACGGTGGAGTACTCATCTCTCCAAAGCTCCATCCATGTTAAACTCTGAAGTTGGAATTTCCATTTTGTCCCTTTGCTCGAAAATAAGGGAGACCACTTATACACAAATTTAGTCAAAGCAGAAATAAATGAAAGTCGGTACACCTGAAGTCAACATCACAAATGGAGAGGTCCGGAACGGAAAGTGCACATATTGGGTCCCTATAATATTCTCTTTGTATAATGCGACATACAAGTGTCGGTCATTTTGGACTAAAATATAATACAGCTGCCGACAACTAGCGCTAATCAGCATATTTAAACGAAATCGTTGTCACTAAAACGAGTATTCTCTCATTAACTTGATTAAGTGATGACACTAAATATGAAGGTGTTGCCTGTTCAAATATATTCCTTTGTAGAGAACTTGCCCTGGAAGACTTCCAGAGATATTTGTAGCTCGACATCACACAATGTGTGTGGACATGTCTTTCTGTAATAATGAAAGAACTGCCAAATGAGATATTTCCTGCCAAGGTTGTTTCCCTTTAATTAGTGCAATGACAGATATTACCTCCCATGTTATGACTACATAACATTATATCAAAGTCTCAGCGTTATAAGAATGTCACGTAATCCTCGTGGCTAGACGAACATAAACATACACATACAACAGTGTGACGTCAATATTGTCTGAGATAGTGCCCATGTTTGGTTCTGACGACATTTGTTGATTGAATTCTTTGAATGTAGACGGCTGTTGGTTTGCTAGCAGTCCCCTCAAACCATTGCACTGGTAACATTTGTTAACAGTCAATATGATTTATACTTTTATATTAACAACTATTACTATCACAACAACTATTACTATCACAACAACTATTACTATCACAACAACTATTACTATCACAACAACTATTACTATCACAACAATTATTACTATCACAACAACTATTACTATCACAACAACTATTACTATCACAACAACTATTACTATCACAACAACTATTACTACCACATCAACAAGCACTACTACGACAGCCCGATTATATACAAATCATATTCTAACACACAAACGAGACACCGCCCATTGTTCCTTCACGTTTCTCTCCCTTTATCATTTCATCAACCAACCCCGGTCACAATGACCCACACACCAGCCATTCTATCAATCACGAGTTGTCTAACAAAACCTCTATTTCTTTCATTAATAACCAACTTTGTGTTCGCGTCAGGTGTCAATTTTCAGGTAGAATATACAAAAGTACAACCAAACCTAACCGATGCAAAATTTAAATCTGAGGTTTCATTGAATCGTTGGCAGAGCAATCGTCACTGAACTGGTCTAGTGAAGACAAGAGTTTGGGTTCAAACCCCCCAACTGACCGAGCGGGCTCTATGACGCGGTTAACGGATTTGTTGTCTGGAGGTGAGGGCCACATGTAGCGCTCAAGTAGAGACAACAATTGTCTAATTAGATCATTATAAATTAATGGATTCATGAGTCTACCTGGCGGAATGTAGGCCAGGCTCATAGGTGTTGAGTCACTTCGAACAGAGACGCAAGATATGAACGTTAGTGGCTCATGGTGTAATAGTTGGATGTGCAAGGGATAATACCTGACGGTGAGAGGTAGCCACATCACTTTGGGATGTGTAAGGGATAATACCTGACGGTGAGAGGTAGCCACATCACTTTGGGATGTGTAAGGGATAATACCTGACGGTGAGAGGTAGCCACATCACTTTGGGATGTGTAAGGGATAATACCTGACGGTGAGAGGTAGCCACATCACTTTGGGATGTGTAAGGGATAATACCTAATGGTGAGAGGTAGCCACTTCTCTTTGGGATGTGTAAGGGATAATACCTGACGGTGAGAGGTAGCCACTTCTCTTTGGGATGTGTAAGGGATAATACCTGACGGTGGGAGGCACCTACATAGCTTTGGGATGGCCTAGGAGCCTATTTGGTCATTGTGTCCAGTGACTGCCAGGATCTACTTGTGTACGGCCAGCAGCAGCCTCCTGGTAACGGTTTCAGCGAAACAAAATAGTCCAGCAAGTACCCTTCCAATAGTCCATCCATTCATTCATTCATTCATTCATTCATTCATCCTTTAATTATGTTTCCACTCGAGCCGAAGACCCAGGACGAAAATCATAATTCTTCACGATGAGCGATTTCCTGCTAGTTGTTGTAGTTTGTGCTTGTTTCATAGCCCCATGGCCGTGCTTTCCCTAGTAATTGTTCTGTTCAACGAGTATCTTAGTCTGTCTTGTTTTCTATGACCAGATGGTTTCCTCATGAATGTCTGACGGTCAAATCTTTCTTCATTCATTCTCAGCACATCACCGTTTATTTCCCAACTCCTTCTTCTTGTAGAGTTCGTCACACATTCTTGTTTACATTCGCCTTTTATCTGTTCGTTTGAAATTAAATATTTCCAGTTTTTGTTTGAGATCATCCGTAGACATTTGTTTGTTGTTCAAAGACATTTCATTTCCAATCTAAAATCTGGGTGGATTTCTAACTTTCACATCCTTGTGTTTACACTGGTATCACATCTATATGTTAGCATAGGTATCTCATCCATATGTTAGTACTGGTATCACATCTATATGTTAGCATAGGTATCACATCCTTATTTTAGTACTGGTATCATATCCACATGGTAGCACTAGTATCACATCCAAATGTTATTACTGGCGTTATATCCATATGTTAGTACTGGTATCACATCCACATGTTAGCATAGGTATCACATCCTTATGTTAGTACTGGTATCACATCTATATGTTAGCATAGGTATCACATCCTTATGTTAGTACTGGTATCGCATCTATATGTTAGTACTGGTATCACATCTATATGTTAGCATAGGTATCACATCCTTATTTTAGTACTGGTATCACATCCACATGGTAGCACTAGTATCACATCCATATGTTAGTACTGGCGTTATATCCATATGTTAGTACTGGTATCACATCCACATGTTAGCATAGGTATCACATCCTTATGTTAGTACTGGTATCACATCTATATGTTAGCATAGGTATCACATCCTTATGTTAGTACTGGTATCACATCCATATGTTAGTATTGGTATCACATCCATATGTTAGTACTTGTATCACATCCATATGTTAGTACTGGTATCACATCCATATGTTAATACTGGTATCACATCCATATGTTAGTACTGGTATCACGTCCATATGTTAGTACTTTGAAGAGTAGATGACATTTGTGTAAAACAGGGAGAATTTCAGAATGCACTGAGCTGTGTTGATTCATTTATTGATAATAGTAGATTTGTGTATGGTTCATGTGATGATATAGTATAATGGAGTTATAGAATAAGGAATATTGTTGTAGAGTTGACATATGAAAGGTTGTTAAAGATGGTTTTGTATGTGTCATGTGATTCATATAGTATAATGGAGTTATAGAAAAAGGAATATTGTTGTAGAGTTGACATATGACAGGTTGTTAATGATGGTTGTTAGATGTCATTGTTATAGATGTCATGTCATCTGGATGTCGATGGACCAGAAATCAAGTGATGATTTCTTTCAGGGATGCTAAGGATGGTTGTCAGATGTCATTGTTATAGATGTCATGACATCGGGATGATTTTAGCCTCGAGTACCACTTTTTGTGCACACCGATTGCTTTATTCCGATTGCTTACGATGAATGATGATATCGTATGACGGGGAACAGATGGCTGTTTTCACTTTCTGTGCGGTTTCGCATTATGTCTTTTGGCGTGTGCTGAAACTGCTATGATGTGGATTGTAGCTACTTTTCTTTGTTTGGGAAAGGAGATATTAATACGGATGATTCCACTGGCACCGGCGGTTGAGCAATTGTGAATTTTAATTCGTTTACAGTGATACCGGAGCCTTCCATAACCTGTCTTGTTTTCTATGACCAGATGGTTTCCTCATGAATGTCTGACGGTCAAATCTTTCTTCATTCATTCTCAGCACATCACCGTTTATTTCCCAACTCCTTCTTCTTGTAGAGTTCGTCACACATTCTTGTTTACATTCGCCTTTTATCTGTTCGTTTGAAATTAAATATTTCCAGTTTTTGTTTGAGATCATCCGTAGACATTTGTTTGTTGTTCAAAGACATTTCATTTCCAATCTAAAATCTGGGTGGATTTCTAACTTTCACACCCTTGTGTTTACACTGGTATCACATCTATATGTTAGCATAGGTATCACATCCATATGTTAGTACTGGTATCACATCTATATGTTAGCATAGGTATCACATCCTTATTTTAGTACTGTTATCATATCCACATGTTAGCACTAGTATCACCTCCATATGTTAGTACTGGCGTTATATCCATATGTTAGTACTGGTATCACATCCACATGTTAGCATAGGTATCACATCCTTATGTTAGTACTGGTATCACATCTATATGTTAGCATAGGTATCACATCCTTATGTTAGTACTGGTATCACATCTATATGTTAGTACTGGTATCACATCTATATGTTAGCATAGGTATCACATCCTTATTTTAGTACTGGTATCACATCCACATGGTAGCACTAGTATCACATCCATATGTTAGTACTGGCGTTATATCCATATGTTAGTACTGGTATCACATCCACATGTTAGCATAGGTATCACATCCTTATGTTAGTACTGGTATCACATCTATATGTTAGCATAGGTATCACATCCTTATGTTAGTACTGGTATCACATCCACATGTTAGCACTAGTATCACATCCATAATTTAGTACTGGTATCACATCCATATGTTAGTACTGGTATCACATCCACATGTTAGCATAGGTATCACATCCATATGTTAGTACTGGTATCACATCTATATGTTAGCATAGGTATCACATCCTTATGTTAGTACTGGTATCACATCTATATGTTAGCATAGGTAACACATCCTTATGTTAGTACTGGTATCACATCCACATGTTAGCATAGGTATCACATCCTTATGTTAGTACTGGTATCACATCCATATGTTAGCATAGGTATCACATCCTTATGTTAGTACTGGTATCACATCCACATGTTAGCACTAGTATCACATCCATATGTTAGTACTGGCGTTATATCCATATGTTAGTACTGGTATCACATCCATATGTTAGTACTGGTATAACATCCATATGTTAGCACTGGTATCACATCCATTTGTTAGCTCTGGTATCATAATCCATATGTTAGCACTGGTATCACATCCATATGTTAGCACAGGTATCACATCCATATGTTAGTACTGGTATCACATCCATATGTTAGCACTGGTATCACATCCATAGCTTAGGACTGTCATCACATCGATAGGTTGGTACTGGTATCACATCCATATGTTAGTACTGGTATCACATCCATATGTTAGTACTGGTATCACATCAATATGTTAGTACTGGTTTCACATCCATATGTTAGCACTAGTATCAACTCCATATGTTAGCACTGGTATCACATCCAAATGTTAGTTCTGGTATCACATCCACATGTTAGCACTGGTATCAACTCCATATGTTAGCACTGGTATCACATCCAAATGTTAATACTGGTATCACATCCACATGTTAGTACTGGTTTCTCCTCCATATGTTAGCAATGGTATCACATACCTATGTTAGCACTGGTATCACATCTATATGCTAGCACTGGTATCACATCCATATGTTAGCATTGGTATCACATCCATATTTTAGCAATGGTATCACATCTATATGTTAGCACTGGTATCACATCCATATGTTAGCAATGGTATCACATTCATATGTTAGTAGTAGTATCACATCCATATGTTAGTGCTGGTATTACATCTATATGTTAGCACTGGTATCACATCCATATGTTAGCAATGGTATCACATGCATATGTTAGTACTAGTATCACATCCATATGTTAGTACTGGTATCACATCAATATGTTGGTACTGGAATCACAACTATATGTTAGTACTGGAATCACATCCATATGTTAGTACTGGTATCACATCCATATGTTAGTACTAGTATCACATCCATATGTTAGCACTGGTATCAACTCCATATGTTAGCACTGGTATCACATCCAAATGTTAGTACTGGTATCACATCCATATGTTAGTACTGGTATCACATCCATATGTTAGCAATGGTATCACATCCATATGTCAGTACTGGTATCACATCCACATGTTAGCACTAGTATCACATCCATATGTTAGTACTAGTATCACATCCATATGTTAGTATTGGTATCACATCCATATGTTAGTACTTGTATCACATCCATATGTTAGTACTGGTATCACATCCATATGTTAATACTGGTATCACATCCATATGTTAGTACTGGTATCACGTCCATATGTTAGTACTGGTATCACATCCATATGTTAGTACTGGTATCACATCTATATGTTATACTGTTATCACATCCATATGTTATTACTGGTATCACATCCATATGTTAGTACTGGTATCACCTCCATATTTTATACTGGTATCACATCCATATGTTAGTACTGGTATCACATCCATATGTTATTAGTGGTATCACATCGATATGTTATTAGTGGTATCACATCCATATGTTATACTGGTTTCACATCCATATGTTAGTACTGGTATCACATCCATATGTTAGTACTGGTATCACATCCATATGTTATACTGGTATCACATCCATATGTTATCCTGGTATCACATCCATATATTATACTGGTATCACATCCATATGTTATTAGTGGTATCACATCCATATGTTATTAGTGGTATCACATTCATATGTTATACTGGTATCCACATCCATATGTTAGTACTGGTATCACATCGATATGTTATTAGTGGTATCACATCCATATGTTATACTGGTATCACATCCATATGTTATACTTGTATCACATCCATATGTTAGTACTGGAATCACATCCATATGTTAGTACTGGTATCACATCCATATGTTAGTACTAGTATCACATCCTTATGTTAGCACTGGTATCAACTCCATATGTTAGCACTGGTATCACATCCAAATGTTAGTACTGGTATCACATCCACATGTTAGCACTAGTATCACATCCATATGTTAGTACTAGTATCACATCCATATGTTAGTATTGGTATCACATCCATATGTTAGTACTTGTATCACATCCATATGTTAGTACTGGTATCACATCCATATGTTAATACTGGTATCACATCCATATGTTAGTACTGGTATCACGTCCATATGTTAGTACTGGTATCACATTCATATGTTAATACTGGTATCACATCCATATGTTAGTACTGGTATCACGTCCATATGTTAGTACTGGTATCACATCCATATGTTAGTACTGGTATCACATCTATATGTTATACTGTTATCACATCCATATGTTATTACTGGTATCACATCCATATGTTAGTACTGGTATCACCTCCATATTTTATACTGGTATCACCTCCATATTTTATACTGGTATCACATCCATATGTTAGTACTGGTATCACCTCCATATGTCATTAGTGGTATCACATCCATATGTTATACTGGTATCACATCCACATGTTAGTACTGGTATCACCTCCATATGTTATTAGTGGTATCACATCCATATGTTATACTGGTATCACATCCATATGTTAGTACTGGTATCACATCCATATGTTATTAGTGGTATCACATCGATATGTTATTAGTGGAATCACATCCATATGTTTTACTGGTATCACATCCATATGTTAGTACTGGTATCACATCCATATGTTAGTACTGGTATCACATCCATATGTTATACTGGTATCACATCCATATGTTATCCTGGTATCACATCCATATATTATACTGGTATCACATCCATATGTTATTAGTGGTATCACATCCATATGTTATTAGTGGTATCACATCCATATGTTATACTGGTATCCACATCCATATGTTAGTACTGGTATCACATCGATATGTTATTAGTGGTATCACATCCATATGTTATACTGGTATCACATCCATATGTTATACTTGTATCACATCCATATGTTATACTGGTATCTCATCCATATGTTAGTACTGGTATCACATCCATATGTTATACTAGTATCACTATCATATGTTATACTGGTATCACATCCATATGTTATACTGGTATCACCTCCATATGTTAGTACTAGTATCACATCCATATGTTAGTACTGGTATCACATTCATATGTTAGTACTGGTATCACCTCCATATGTTAGTACTGGTATCACATTCATATGTTAGTACTGGTATCACATCCATATGTTAGTACTGGTATCACATCCATATGTTAGTACTGGTATCACATCCATATGTTAGTACTGGTATCACACAGGAGTTGAACAATTGATGTACAACGGTAAAGAGCTAATAATATTACGGCCAAATCAAAAGACACGACAGGCAGTAACAACCAGTAACTGAGTGTCTGGCTCCAGGAAAACGAGACAGGGATAGACCAAGAAGAAGGGGTTTCAAGACATCAAAGAGACCGAGTTGTTTTCAGACGGGTCGTCATAACTAATAAGTTAATGCAACTAGATGATGATGAAAGGTTCCAGCAGCTCGTGTCATGTGCAAATATCTAGCTCCCACTTTATTCTTCTCAATCTTACTCGTGCCACGCTTTACAACCTCATCGATCACAGAGGGTCAGGCTCCAAAAAACAATATCATGAGGAGTTCGACAAACCTGTCCTGTCAAGATCCAACTGGTTCTGGGTGTCTGGATGGTCTAGGGGCAGGATGTGGCTTCTAGACAGACAAGGTCGGGGTTCGAATCTTGTCACAGACAGTGGGGATTGTTCTCGTTAAACCCGTGGTTTGTCCAAGGCTTTATCTTACCTGGTCTCTAGGTTCCCTTTTTAAAAAATTGACATGATTATCGTCAGCTTTACAGCAGCTCCGTATTTCTAAGCATCCTTACCCTCTAACAAGATCCATTGTGAAATGGTCTGAGTAGCCCACAAAGATGAGAAATGGTCTAAGTGGCCCATAGAGATGGGAAATGGTCTGAGTAGACCACAAAGATGGGAAATGGTCTGAGTAGCCCACAAAGATGGGAAATAGTCTGAGTAGACCACAAAGATGGGAAATGGTCTGAGTATACCACAAAGATGGGAAATGGTCTGAGTAGCCCACAAAGATGGGAAATGGTCCGAGTAGCCCACAAAGATGGGAAATTGTCCGAGTAGCCCACAAAGATGGAAAATGGTCTGAGTAGCCCACAAAAGATAGAAAATGTTCTGAATAGCCCACAAAGATGGGAAATGGTCTGAGTAGCCCACAACGATGGGAAATGGTCTGAGTAGCCCACAAAGACCGAAAATGGTCTGAAAAGCCCACAGAGATAGGAAATGGTCTGAATTGCCCATAAAGATGGGAAATGATCCGTAGGGCCCACAGACACAATCATTTTAATAAACATTGATCTAGTTTATGACCTATTAGTGACGTCATTATTAGAACACTGAAACATGACTTTGTTTTTGATCCAACGAAATGGGACCTAATCTGCTGCAATATCACGTGACTACAGCAGTGGACGATCTCGCAGCAAATGACATATTAATGTAGTAGAAACGGTCTAGCAACAAATGACATATTAATGTAGTAGAAACGGTCTAGCAACAAATGTTATGTTTCAACCACAGAATGGAAGTATCAACAAATATAAATTAATCAAGTCAATTTAACTATTAACAAATGATAATTGTCTATGGTGTCGAGAAAAAAAGTGGGGGAGAGGGGAGAGAACTGCTAACAAATCACAACTCTCTACATTCAAAATCGCCAGTTGACAAATGACATCAGAGTCAAACATGGCTACTATCTAATGCGCTAAAAAGAAAGATGACGAATTGTAAGATGAGAATTTGAGATAAATGTCACAGGAAGTGACGTAATAATGAGAGATATGGAAATTAGTAAAAGTGTTGGGACCAGATCAGACATCAAACACATAAAGATATAGATCAGAAGTGGTTCTTTTGTTTACACTCTTAGACGTCAATCTTAGAATGTTGAAAGAAAGCATTGGTCAGCTCGCGGTTGGTGCCATTCCATACAGCTTGTCCAGCTATGATGTTGTTGATGACAACAAAACCTTCATTGGTCAGCTCAAGGTTGGAGACATTCCATACAGCTTGTCGAACTATGACACTGTTGATGACAACAAAACCTTCATTGGTCAGATCAAGGTTGGTGACATTCCATACAGCTTGTCCAGCTATGACGCTGTTGATGACAACAAAATCTTCATTGGTCAGCTCAAGGTTGATGACATTCCATACAGCTTGTTGAACTATGACGCTGTTGATGACAACAAAACCTTCATTGGTCAGATCAAGGTTGGTGACATTCCATACAGCTTGTCCAGCTATGACGCTGTTGATGGCAACAAAACCTTCATTGGTCAGCTCAATGTTGGTGACATTCCATACAGCTTGTCCAGCTATGACGCTGTTGATGACAACAAAAGCTTCATTGGTCAGCTCAAGGTTGGTGACATTCCATACAGCTTGTCCAGCTATGACGCTGTTGATGACAACAAAAGCTTCATTGGTCAGCTCAAGGTTGGTGACATTCCATACAGCTTGTCCAGCTATGACGCTGTTGATGACAACAAAAGCTTCATTGGTCAGCTCAAGGTTGGAGACATTCCATACAGCTTGTCCAGCTATGACGCTGTTGATAACAACAAAAGCTTCATTGGTCAGCTCAATGTTGGTGACATTCCATACAGCTTGTCCAGCTATGACGCTGTTGATGACAACAAAAGCTTCATTGGTCAGCTCAAGGTTGGTGACATTCCATACAGCTTGTCCAGCTATGACGCTGTTGATGGCAACAAAACTTCATTGGTCAGCTCAATGTTGGTGACATTCCATACAGCTTGTCCAGCTATGACGCTGTTGATGACAACAAAAGCTTCATTGGTCAGCTCAAGGTTGGTGACATTCCATACAGCTTGTTGAACTATGACGCTGTTGATGACAACAAAACCTTCATTGGTCAGCTCAATGTTGGTGACATTCCATACAGCTTGTCCAGCTATGACGCTGTTGATGACAACAAAAGCTTCATTGGTCAGCTCAAGGTTGGTGACATTCCATACAGCTTGTCCAGCTATGACGCTGTTGATGGCAACAAAACCTTCCCTGTTTTTGGAAGTCCTCACTTAACGTAGACAGATACAGATTTGTGTGCTATTCCTTACAACATTGATGTCAAGCTCTTGTTTTAATGTATTTATATTCGTCTATCCACCGGACATTTGTTGTCATACATAGACTTGAATATAACGTTATATTATAATAAACAAAAAAAGTAAAGAGCCCCCGTCATGCCAAGTGGCGTATAGGGAATATGGTGTTAGTGAACATAAATTTTACAGACCTTCGGCACATGATTTTTGGGGTAATGTGGTCGGTATTACGCCCGTGCCGCTTTATTTTCCCATAAAAAAATCCGGTACCCATTTACGGCTGGGTGAACCCTGAAGCCGTCGGTTGGGATCGAACCCTACCTCTTGTCTTTGTAGTCTAGTTCACTAACCACTGAACTTTCGCGAATATAGGGGAGATAATATTTATATTTTTCAAATTAAAGGGACACAACCTTGTCAGAAACAATGCAGCAAGTTATTTCATAATTAATTAAAGAACGTGACGAAAATGTGTAGTACAGTAGAGCTATACAAATCTAGAACCTGCATCGAGGTAAAGATTCTACAGAGGACATGTACATTTATAGGCTTCATTTTATATTTAGTGGCTGTAGAAATCGTAGTTAATTATAGAATGCACGTTTTACTTATATAATCTGTTTATAATATTCTGATTCTTCTTGTTGGTGTTGCTGCTGCTTGCGAGACTCGTCTACAGCTTTCCTGTATATTTTTGATCGACACTTAGTGTCGCATTAGACAAAGAAACATTTTCTGGGAAAATCACGGAGACAAGGGACGCTCCGTTTAGTGGCGTGTGAGAGCAATCCTAGATGGGAAAGGTAGACAAGGGACGCCCCGTTTAGTGGCGTGTGTAAAGAGGGGCAATAAGCCAGTGAGAGCAATCCTAGATGGGAAAGGTAGACAAGACAGAGACAGACAAGAATACAAAAATAGGCAGTAACATCGAATCTATGACAACGGGCACTACCAAGGGAAAACATCAAACGATAAACATCGAATCTATGACAACGTGCACTACCAACGGAAAACATCAAACGATAAACATCGAATCTATGACAACGGGCACTACCAAGGGAAAACATCAAACGATAAACATCGAATCTATGACAACGGGCACTACCAAGGGAAAACATCAAACGATAAACATCGAATCTATGACAACGTGCACTACCAAGGGAAAACATCAAAAGATAAACAGCGAATCTATGACAACGTGCACTACCAAGGGAAAACATCAACAGATAAACAGCGAATCTATGACAACGTGCACTACCAAGGGAAAACATCAAAAGATAAACAGCGAATCTATGACAACGTGCACTACCAAGGGAAAACATCAAAAGATAAACAGCGAATCTATGACAACGTGCACTACCAAGGGAAAACATCAACAGATAAACAGCGAATCTATGACAACGTGCACTACCAAGGGAAAACATCAAAAGATAAACATCGAATCTCGACAACGTGCACTACCAAGGGAAAACATCAAAAGATAAACAGCTAATCTATGACAACGTGCACTACAAAGGGAAAGCATCAAAAGATAAACAGCGAATCTATGACAACGGGCACCACCAAGGGAAAAAATCAAAGATAAACAGCGAATCTATGACAACGGGCACCACCAAGGAAAGACATCAAAAGATAAACAGCGAATCTATGATTGCGTGTACTACCAAGGGAAGACATCAAAAGATAAACAGCGAATCTATAACAACGTGCACTACCACGACAACCCATCGAAAGATAAACAGCGAATCTATGACAAAGTCCACAACCAAGTGAAGACATCAAAAGATAAACAGCGAATCTATGACAACGTGCACTACCAAGGGAAAACATCAACAGATAAACAGCGAATCTATGACAACTGGCACCACCAAGGCAAGACATGCAAAGATAAACAGCGAATCTATGGCAACGTGCGCCCCAAGGTAATAGAGAGAGAGCGATAGAGAGAGAGAGAGAGCGAGCGCGAGAGAGAGAGAGAGGTAAAGTGGTTCATCTCGGTAGCCAATGAACGAATAATGCTCCTTAGTAGGCAACTTTCGATGTGTAGACGGCACCCAATGAATAAATGGCGCTCCATGGTAGCCGCCCTTAGAGAGACGGCACCAATTGAATAAATGGCGCTCCATAGCAGCCGACCTTCGATAAAGAAACGGCACACAAAGAATGAATGACGGTCCATGGTAGCCGACCTTCGATAAAGAGACGGCACACAAAGAATGAATGACGGTCCATGGTAGCCGAACTTCGAAAAAGAGACGGCACACAAAGAATGAATGACGGTCCATGGTAGCCGACCTTCGATAGAGAGACGGCACACAAATAATGAATGACGCTCCATGGTAGCCGACCTTCGATAAAGAGACGGCACACAAAGAATGAATGACGCTCCATGGTAGCCGACCTTCGATAGAGAGACGGCACCCAAGGAATGAATGACGCTCCAAGGTAGCCGACCTTCGATAGAGAGACGGCACCCAAAGAATGAATGACGCTCCATGGTAGCCGACCTTCGATAGAGAGACGGCACACAAAGAATGAAAGACGCTCCATGGTAGCCGACCTTCGATAGAGAGACGGCACACAAAGAATGAATGACGCTCCATGGTAGCCGACCTTCGATAGAGAGACGGCACACAAAGAATGAATGACGCTCCATGGTAGCCGAACTTCGATAGAGAGACGGCACACAAAGAATGAATGACGCTCCATGGTAGCCGACCTTCGATAGAGAGACGGCACACAAAGAATGAATGACGCTCCATGGTAGCCGACCTTCGATAGAGAGACGGCACACAAAGAATGAATGACGCTCCATGGTAGCCGACCTTCGATAGAGAGACGGCACACAAAGAATGAATGACGCTCCATGGTAGCCGACCTTCGATAGAGAGACGGCACCCAAAGAATGAATGACGCTCCATGGTAGCCGACCTTCGATAGAGAGACGGAATCAAAGAATGAATGACGCTCCATGGTAGCCGACCTTCGATAGAGAGACGGCACACAAAGAATGAATGACGGTCCATGGTAGCCGACCTTCGATAGAGAGACGGAATCAAAGAATGAATGACGCTCCATGGTAGCCGACCTTCGATAGAGAGACGGCACACAAAGAATGAATGACGGTCCATGGTAGCCAACCTTCGATAGAGAGACGGCACACAAAGAATGAATGACGCTCCATGGTAGCCGACCTTCGATAGAGAGACGGCACACAAAGAATGAATGACGCTCCATGGTAGCCGACCTTCGATAGAGAGACGGAATCAAAGAATGAATGACGCTCCATGGTAGCCGACCTTCGATAGAGAGACGGCACACAAAGAATGAATGACGGTCCATGGTAGCCGACCTTCGATAGAGAGACGGCACCCAAAGAATGAATGACGGTACATGGTAGCCAACCTTCGATAGAGAGACGGCACCCAAAGAATGAATGACGCTCCATGGTAGCCGACCTTCGATAGAGAGACGGCACACAAAGAATGAATGACGCTCCATGGTAGCCGACCTTCGATAGAGAGACGGCACCCAAAGAATGAATGACGCTCCATGGTAGCCGATCTTCGATAGAGAGATGGCACCCAAAGAATGAATGACGCTCCATGGTAGCCGACCTTCGATAGAGAGACGGCACACAAAGAATAAATGACGGTCCATGGTAGCCGACCTTCGATAGAGAGACGGCACCCAAAGAATGAATAACGCTCCATGGTAGCCGATCTTCGATAGAGAGACGGCACCCAAAGAATGAATGACGCTCCATGGTAGCCGACCTTCGATAGAGAAACGGCACCCAAAGAATGAATGACGCTCCATGGTAGCCGACCTTCGATAGAGAGACGGCACCCAAAGAATGAATGACGGTCCATGGTAACCGACCTTCGATAGAGAGACGGCACCCAAAGAATAAATGACGGTCCATGGTAGCCGACCTTCGATAGAGAGACGGCACACAAAGAATGAATGACGGTCCATGGTAGCCGACCTTCGATAGAGAGACGGCACCCAAAGAATGAATGACGGTCCATGGTAGCCGACCTTCGATAGAGAGACGGCATCAAAGAATGAATGACGCTCCATGGTAGCCGATCTTCGATAGAGAGACGGCACACAAAGAATGAATGACGCTCCATGGTAGCCGACCTTCGATAGAGAGACGGCATCAAAGAATGAATGACGCTCCATGGTAGCCGACCATCGATAGAGAGACGGCACACAAAGAATGAATGACGGTCCATGGTAGCCGACCTTCGATAGAGAGACGGCATCAAAGAATGAATGACGCTCCATGGTAGCCGACCATCGATAGAGAGACGGCACCCAAAGAATGAATGACGCTCCATGGTAGCCGACCATCGATAGAGAGACGGCACCCAAAGAATGAATGACGGTCCATGGTAGCCGACCTTCGATAGAGAGACGGCACCCAAAGAATGAATGACGGTCCATGGTAACCGACCTTCGATAGAGAGACGGCACCCAAAGAATGAATGACGGTCCATGGTAGCCGACCTTCGATAGAGAGACGGCACCCAAAGAATGAATGGCGCTCCATGGTAGCCGACCTTCGATAGAGAGACGGCACCCAAAGAATGAATGACGGTCCATGGTAGCCGACCTTCGATAGAGAGACGGCACCCAAAGAATGAATGACGGTCCATGGTAGCCGACCTTCGAAAGAGAGACGGCACCCAAAGAATGAATGGCGCTCCATGATAGCCGACCTTCGATAGAGAGACGGCACAAATTGAATAAATGACGTTCCATGGTAGCCGACCTTCGATAGAGAGACGGCACCCAATGAATGAATGGCGTTCCATGGTAGCCGACCTTCGATATAGAGACGGCAACCAAAGAATGAATGACGGTCCATGGTATCCGACCTTCGATAGAGAGACGGCATCAAAGAATGAATGACGCTCCATGGTAGCCGACCTTCGATAGAGAGACGGCACCCAAAGAATGAATGACGCTCCATGGTAGCCGACCTTCGATAGAGAGACGGCACCAATGAATGAATGGCGTTCCATGGTAGCCGACCTTCGATATAGAGACGGCACCCAAAGAATGAATGACGGTCCATGGTACCCGACCTTCGATAGAGAGACGGCACCCAATGAATGAATGGCGTTCCATGGTAGCCGACCTTCGATATAGAGACGGCACCCAAAGAATGAATGACGGTCCATGGTACCCGACCTTCGATAGAGAGACGGCACCCAATGAATGAATGACGGTCCATGGTAGCCGACCTTCGATATAGAGACGGCACCCAAAGAATGAATCTATCTGTCAGCTGTGACTGTCAGAATCTACCACTTCAACCATTGATTTATCCCCGTGATAGCTTTTGTGATAACCCCACATGTTGTGCACGATCTAATAAGTTGGATCAACACAGTTCTTGTCTTGTACATTTGTCCAGAAATTCAACAAAACAAACTTCTAATTTAATGTTCTGGACATTCCGATCACTAAAATAGCAAAGTTTTTGTCTTAATGGTCGACGCTTTGGGATAAACGCCTTCAACAAAATGTATATCTTCAAGGTCTACACTTTCTGTTATGTCCTGTCTAATAAGTTGATGTCTTAATGGTCAACGCTTTGGGATAAACGCCTTCAACAAAATGTATATCTTCGAGGTCTACACTTTATGTTATGTCCTGTCTAATAAGTTGATGTCTTAATGGTCAGCACTTTGGGATAAACGCCTTCAACAAAATGTATATCTTCAAGGTCTACACTTTCTGTTATGTCCTGTCTAATAAGTTGATGTCTTAATGGTCAGAACTTTGGGATAAACGTCTTCAACAAAATGTATATCTTCAAGGTCTACACTTTCTGTTATGTCCTGTCTAATAAGTTGATGTCTTAATGGTCAACGCTTTGGGATAAACGTCTTCAACAAAATGTATATCTTCAAGGTCTACACTTTCTGTTGTGTTTTGTCTAATAAGTTGATGTCTTAATGAGTTCTTCCAACATTTCTTTCCTATCCCAGGTCCTCTTCTCCTCAGAATGTACACAGACTCATTCACAAAGAAACAACTTCCTCCAAGCTTAAACATGTCTTACATAACATTGCTCCGCAAAGACAACACAGACAAATCACTTCTTAAAAACTGCAGACCCATTACACTACTTAACACAGACCTCAAGATACTAACAAAAGCACTAACAAACAAACTCAAACCCTTCATGGCAACACTCATTCACAAAGATCAACAGTGTAGTGTACAATCAGTTTGTTTATTTCTGTTATTGTTGGTTGTGGTGGGTTAAAGACCGTAGCTATGTATGTTAGTTTTGGGATGATGTAAGTGTTTACAATGATGCTCCTACCAAAAATTGTTGATGTTTTGTATTTGTATCTCTGTAGCATGTCTTTAATCTTTGTGACTAGTTTCTGACATGTTGGTTTGTGTGTTCTCTATTTGTATCTCTGTTGCATGTCTGTTATCTTTGTGACTAGGTTCTGTCATGTTGGTTTGTGTGTTCTCTATTTGTATCTCTGTTGCATGTCTTTAATCTTTGTGACTAGTTTCTGACATGTTGGTTTGTGTGTTCTCTATTTGTATCTCTGTAGCATGTCTGTTATCATTGTGACTAGGTTCTGCCATGTTGGTTTGTGTGTTCTCTATTTGTATCTCTGTAGCATGTCTGTTATCTTTGTGACTAGGTTCTGTCATGTTGGTTTGTGTGTTCTCTATTTGTATCTCTGTAGCATGTCTGTTATCTTTGTGACTAGGTTCTGTCATGTTGGTTTGTGTGTTCTCTATTTGTATCTCTGTAGCATGTCTGTTATCTTTGTGACTAGGTTCTGTCATGTTGGTTTATGTGTTCTCTATTTGTATCTCTGCAGCATGTCTGTTATCTTTGTGACTAGGTTCTGTCATGTTGGTTTATGTGTTCTCTATTTGTATCTCTGCAGCATGTCTGTTATCTTTGTGACTATTACGTTGAGGGGGTGGGGAGGGGCTGCTAACACACAAGCTCTAGTCAATATATTATTACATTGAGAGGGTGGGGGCTGCTAACACACACGCTCTAGTCAATATACTATTACATTGACAAGTGGCTGCTAACACACACGCTCTAGTCAATATACTATTACATTGAGGGGGTGGGTGCTGCTAACACACACGCTCTAGTCAATATACTATTACATTGAGGGGGTGGGGGCTGCTAACACACACGCTCTAGTCAATATACTATTACATTGAGAGGGGGCTGCTAACACACACGCTCTAGTCAATATACTATTACATTGAGAGGGGTGTGGGCAGCTAACACACACGCTCTAGTCAATATACTATTACATTGAGGGGTGGGTGCTGCTAACACACACGCTCTAGTCAATATACTATTACATTGAGGGGGGGGGCTGCTAACACACACGCTCTAGTCAATATACTATTACATTGAGAGGGGGGCTGCTAACACACACGCTCTAGTCAATATACTATTACATTGAGAGGGGGGGGCTGCTAACACACACGCTCTAGTCAATATACTATTACATTGAGAGGGTGGGTGTTGCTAACACACACGCTCTAGTCAATATACTATTACATTGAGGGGGTGGGGGTTGCTAACACACACGATCTAGTCAATATACTATTACATTGAGAGTTGGGGGCTGCTAACACACACGCTCTAGTCAATATACTATTACATTGAGGGGGTGGGGGTTGCTAACACACACGCTCTAGTCAATATAATATTACATTGAGAGGTGGGGGCTGCTAACACACACGATCTAGTCAATATACTATTACATTGAGGGGGTGGGGGTTGCTAACACACACGCTCTAGTCAATATACTATTACATTGAGGGGGGGGGGCTGCTAACACACACGCTCTAGTCAATATACTATTACATTGAGAGGGGGCTGCTAACACACACGCTCTAGTCAATATACTATTACATTGAGAGGTGGGCTGCTAACACACACGCTCTAGTCAATATACTATTACATTGAGAGGGGGGTTGCTAACACACACGCTCTAGTCAATATACTATTACATAGAGAGGGGGGTTGCTAACACACACGCTGTAGTCAATATACTATTACATTGAGGGGGGGCTGCTAAGACACACGCTCTAGTCAATATACTATTACATTGAGAGGGGGGTTGCTAACACACAAGCTCTAGTCAATATACTATTACATAGAGAGGGGGGTTGCTAACACACACGCTCTAGTCAATATACTATTACATTGAGAGGGTGGTTGCTAACACACACGCTCTAGTCAATATACTATTACATTGAGAGGTGGGCTGCTAACACACACGCTCTAGTCAGTATACTATTACATTGTGAGGGGGCGGGGGTCTGATAACACACACGCTCTAGTCAATATACTATTACATTGTGAGGGGGCGGGGGGTCTGCTAACACACACGCTCTAGTCAATATACTATTACATTGTGAGGGGGGCGGGGGTCTGCTAACACACACGCTCTAGTCAATATACTATTACATTGAGAGGTGGGCTGCTAACACACATGCTCTAGTCAATATACTATTACATTGAGGGGGTGGGGGCTGCTAACACACACGCTCTAGTCAATATACTATTACATTGAGAGGGTGGGGGCTGCTAACACACACGCTCTAGTCAATATACTATTACATTGAGAGGGTGGGGGCTGCTAACACACATGCTCTAGTCAATATACTATTACATTGAGAGGTGGGCTGCTAACACACACGCTCTAGTCAATATACTATTACATTGAGAGGGTGGGGGCTGCTAACACACAAGCTCTATTCAATATACTATTACATTGAGAGGGTGGGGGCTGCTAACACACACGCTCTAGTCAATATACTATTACATTGAGAGGGTGGGGGCTGCTAACACACATGCTCTAGTCAATATACTATTACATTGAGGGGGTGGGGGCTGCTAACACACAAGCTCTATTCAATATACTATTACATTGAGAGGGTGGGGGCTGCTAACACACACGCTCTAGTCAATATACTATTACATTGAGAGGGTGGGGGCTGCTAACACACATGCTCTAGTCAATATACTATTACATTGAGAGGTGGGCTGCTAACACACACGCTCTAGTCAATATACTATTACATTGTGAGGGGGCGGGGGTCTGCTAACACACACGCTCTAGTCAATATACTATTACATTGAGAGGTGGGCTGCTAACACACATGCTCTAGTCAATATACTATTACATTGAGGGGGTGGGGGCTGCTAACACACACGCTCTAGTCAATATACTATTACATTGAAAGGGGGGGGGCTGCTAACACACACGCTCTAGTCAATATACTATTACATTGAGAGGAGGGGCTGCTAACACACACCCTCTAGTCAATATACTATTACATTGAGGTGGTGGGGGCTGCTAACACACACGCTCTAGTCAATATACTATTACATTGAGAGGAGGGGCTGCTAACACACACCCTCTAATCAATATACTATTACATTGAGGGGGGGGGCTGCTAACACACACGCTCTAGTCAATATAATATTACATTGAGAAGGGGTGGGGGCTGCTAACACACACGCTCTAGTCAATATATTATTACATTGAGAGGGGGGGCTGCTAACACACACGCTCTAGTCAATATATTATTACATTGAGAGGTGGGGGAGCTGCCAACACACACGCTCTAGTCAATATACTATTACATTGAGAGAGGGGTGGGGCTGCCAACACACACGCTTTAGTCAATATACTATTACATTGAGGGGGGGCTGCCAACACACACGCTCTAGTCAATATAATATTACATTGTGGAGGGGGGGGGGCTGCTAACACACAAGCTCTAGTCAATATGCTATTACATTGAGGAGGGGGGGCTGCTAACACACGCGCTCTAGTCAATATACTATTACATAGAGAGGGGAGCTGCTAACACACACGCTCTAGTCAATATACTATTACATTGAGGGGGGGCTGCTAACACACACGCTCTAGTCAATATACTATTACATTGAGGAGGGGGGGGGCGCTGCTAACACACAAGCTCTAGTCAATATACTATTACATTAGGGGGGGGGCTGCTAACACACACGATCTAGTCAATATACTATTACATTGAGGGGGGGGGGGGGGGCTGCTAACACACATGCTCTAGGCAATATACTATTACATTGAGGGGGGGGGGGGCTGCTAATACACAAGCTCTAGTCAATATAATATTACATTAAGGGGGGGGCTGCTAATACACAAGCTCTAGTCAATATACTATTACATTGAGGGGGGGGCTGCTAATACACAAGCTCTAGTCAATATAATATTACATTAAGGGGGGGGCTGCTAACACACGCGCTCTAGTCAATATACTATTACATTGAGGGGGGGGCTGCTAATACACAAGCTCTAGTCAATATAATATTACATTAAGGGGGGGCTCCTAATACACAAGCTCTAGTCAATATACTATTACATTGAGGGGGGGGGGCTGCTAATACACAAGCTCTAGTCAATATAATATTACATTAAGGGGGGGGGGGGGGGGGGGGCTGCTAACACACGCGCTCTAGTCAATATACTATTACATTGAGGGGGGGGGGGGCTGCTAATACACAAGCTCTAGTCAATATAATATTACATTAAAGGGGGGGGGGCTGCTAACACACGCGCTCTAGTCAATATAATATTACATTAAGGGGGGGGGGCTGCTAACACACACGCTCTAGTCAATATATTATTACATTGAGAGGTGGGGGGGCTGCTAACATACAAGCTCTAGTCAATATATTATTACATTAAGGGGGGGGGCTGCTAACACACAAGCTCTAGTCAATATATTATTACATTAAGGGGGGGGGGCTGCTAACACACGCGCTCTAGTCAATATACTATTACACTGAGAGGGGGGGGGGGTGCTAACACACGCACTCTAGTCAATATATTATTACATTAAGGGGGGGGGGGCTGCTAACACACGCGCTCTAGTCAATATACTATTACATTGAGAGGGGGGGGGCTGCTAACAAATCACATAAAAAATCTAAAAAATGTTATCATAACCAAACATGGCTACTATCTAATGCATTAAAAAGAAAGATTACAAATTGTGAGATGGGATTGTTGTAATAAACACCTTAATGTCACCAGAAGTGATGTAATAGTTATTTAGAGATATGGGGAATTTTTTTTTCTTTTTTTACAATATTGATGTCAAACTGTTGTATTTATATTCATCTAACCACGTTATATTTTTTGTTGTTGTAAAGAATGACTTTGTTATAGTTTATATTATTGCTATATGGGAGGTAATTATTTTTATTTTCTTAATCTAAGGGAAACAACCTTTGCAAATAAAATGTTGCAAGTTCTTTAATTATTAATTAAAAGTTTATGGAAAGATACTGATTGTGCTGTAGAGTTGTTTAACGGTAGTTGTATCTGCGGGAAAAGTTCCTCTAAACAACCTGTAACTTACAGCTCACATATTTAAATTTAGTGAATTAATCAAATGTATTTACTGATAGAGAGAACATGTTTTCTTTACATCGATTTGTATTGAAATACCCTAGGCGATGATTGACGTTGGAAACAACAATAAATAAACTATCCTGTATTTATTTTTGACCGACACGTTCAGTGTCGCATTAAACAAAGAGAGCATTACAGGAGGTCACCTCACTGGGAATTCAACAAAACACTACTGCAGAACAGAACATATTAAACAAATTATCCAGTTATACTCTGACGACAAAGACATTATACGAGAAAGAACACACATTCTAGCACTACGGATAAACAAACACAGATTAAACTCCCAGCAAACAATACATGGCAATAGAACAGAGCATACAACGAAACAGACAAATAGGGACAATAATAGACGTAGACGGCAACACACAGACTGACACTTCTAATATAACAAAAGCTTTTTAAAACTACTACAGGAACCTCTATACGGAAAGTAACACACATCCAAACATACAAGACAAATTCATGCAATACACAAGGAAACTAACAGACGCTGACAAGGAAAAAACTAGGCGAAGAACTCACATTAGCTGACATAACAAACGCAATACAATCAATGCAAAACAACAATTCTCCGGGACCTGACGGCCTCACAATAGAATTCTTCCAACATTTCTTTCCTCTCCTAGGCCCTCTTCTTCTCAGAATGTACACAGACTCATTCACAAAGAAACAACTTCCTCCAAGCTTAAACATGTCTTACATAACATTACTCCGCAAAGACAACACAGACAAATCACTTCTTAAAAACTACAGACCCATTTCACTACTTAACACAGACTACAAGATACTAACAAAAGCATTAACAAACAAACTAAAACCCTTCATGGCAACACTCATTCACAAAGATCAACAGTGCAGTGTACAGGGCAGAAACATCCACCAGCACACGCATTTATACGAGACATCATAACGTACACTCATGACAAAGACAGTCAGTCTTTCATTCTATCTCTCGACCAAGAAAAAGCCTTCTACAGAGTATTTCATTCCTTTCTCCACAAGACACTGCTGAACTGCAACTTAGGAAGAAGCTTCAGACAGTGGATACACATTCTGTATTCTAGACCTGAAAGTAAAGTCCTAGTGAACCATTCGTTCACAGAGGCCTTCGGACTAACCAGATCGGTCCGAGAGGGATGTTCTCTCTCTCCTTTACTTTACGCTTTGACCATAGAACCGCTCTTAGAGAGCATCAGACAAGACAGTTCCATTAAAGGTACATTCACACCAGGGAAAGGAGAGCAGAAATTGTTAGCCTACGCTGACGATACTGTCTTCTTTCCATCAAACATTACATCAATAGACAACATCCTCAATACTTTCACAGAATTTGGGAAAGGTAGCGGGGCACAAATAAACACACATAAATCATTCATCATGGGCATAGGCAGGTGGAAGAACAAAGTGGACTTTCCCTCTGCTCTAACACCTGTTCCTAACATCAAGTTGTATGGAATTACATATCCTTGCAACCCAACCAGAATACATAACCCAACATGGCAGAACCTAGTCACACAGATAACAGACATGCTGCAGAGATACAAATACAAAACATCCACAAGTTTTCATCACAGTCTACAAAACAATGGAGAGATGTCTTTGTATCATGTTCCCACTGCACGTCAAACAGATGATAACTCCAGAATTATCTCGCTCATCACAGTCTGCATCACAATGGAAAGATACCTTTGAATCATGTTCCCACTGCACGTCAAACAGATGATAACTCCCAGAATTATCTCGCTCATCACAGTCTGCATCACAATGGAAAGATACCTTTGAATCATGTTCCCACTGCACGTCAAACAGATGATAACTCCCAGAATTATCTCGCTCATCACAGTCTGCATCACAATGGAAAGATACATTTGAATCATGTTCCCACTGCACGTCAAACAGATGATAACTCCCAGAATTATCTCGCTCATCACAGTCTGCATCACAATGGAGAGATGACTTTGTATCATGTTTCCACGTCAAACAGATGATAACTCCCAGAATTATCTGCCTTATCATAGTCTACATCACAATCGAGAGATGTCTTGTATCATGTTCCCACTGCACGTCAAACAGATGATAACTCCTAGAATTATCTGCCTTATAACAGTCTACATCACAATGGAGAGATGCCTTTGTATCATGTTCCCACTGCACGTCAAACAGATGATAACTCCCAGAATTATCTCCCTCATCACAGTCTACATCACAACGGAGAGATACCTTTGTATCATGTTCCCACATCAAACAGATGATAACTCCCAGAAGAACTGCCATGGTCGCTATCTACGTCTTTAAGTTGATGTTGTTAGCTCCGTTGTAGTTGACAAACTTTATTGGATGGAAGTTCGAGCAGGCCAGAACTCTCCTGGCTCTAATGACAGCTTCTAACAACCAACAACTAACACCAATAACCTCATCTGCCGCCTTTATGGGACTGGCCTCATTTATTGCTGTGCTGATATTGACTTTAATTTTAATGAGAAAGTTGTCAGCGAAAAGTTGATAGCGCAAGCAGGCAAATGTTGATCAATCAAGGTATGAGACAATGTCCAACAGAGACAGGAGAACGATAAGTTTGATTGTTCTTATCGCCAGTGTCCTTGTGTTACACACCGAGTGTTGTATTGTTGGTGGTGACCTTTATTGAGCCAGAGTTGAGTGTTTTTGGGCTGTACAGATACGTGTTTGTGTTCATGTGGTCGTTTGGGTACGTGTTTGTGTCCATGCGGTCGTTTGGGTACGTGTTTGTGTCCAAGTGGTCGTTTGGGTACGTGTTCGAGACCATCAATTCTAGCGTCAATATATTTTTGTACCTCACAATGAGCACAAAGTACAGGGAGACATTTCGTCAGCTCTTTCATTTTCACCTTTAATGGGTCAGTGTCCTCGTGTAATGACCTCTGATATATTTTCTGATTGAACGTCGCTGAATGTCGATGCTTTGGATGGTCTAGACTCACGTGCACTTGCTCAGTCGCACGGCCTAGAACCCGTTCCACGTTATAAAACTGGCCAACTCCAGTAACTTGCTAGGCAGCACACGGAAACACTGAGAGCTTTCTACAAATTAAATGACTTACGCGTCCTTGGCGACAGACCGGCGTAAACAAACCGTCATTTTGACGCGTTCAATAGTGCAGCAAGGTAAATGATGAGATAAGGAAATTATAACAAAATGCAATGAATCAAAAGAAGCAAAGTGAATTACATCAAATAGAAAGCAAAGTGACCAAGGCATTCAAATGGTTAGAGTCACAAGACTACATCCACGCATGTATACTGAGTGATTCGATGAGCATGATAAAAAAAGTGGAGGCGGGCTATGTACGCATGCAATGGGTAGAGTCGTTGCAGAAATCCAAAATACGTAAGGTCACCTTTGTCTATGTCCCTGGACATGCGGGAGTACGGGGAAATGAGAGAGCGGATAGGTTGGCTAGCTGCGCTGTCGTTGAGGACGGGCAACCAATGGATCGGGCGGACATCATCAATGCCCTCCGAGAGATGGGAAGAGCACAGGACTTCAACAAACACAGATCCACGTCACTTCTTCGGATGATGGAAATGGGAGTTATGATGGGCACAGCCAGAAATGAGAAACTTGGTGGCCGTGTAAGAAGACTTATCAACCAACATAGAACTGGAGTCGTCAGTGATGGACACTGAGGGAATTGCTGAGGAGGGGATCTGAGCACCTATGGACATGTTCGGAGTGCAATGATGATGACCCGCAAATAACTCAATAATAACTCAATAATATTTTCTGATTACACTGGACAGATCTGACAATAAAAGTCTCAATGTCCTCGTGTAATGACCTCTCATATATTTTCTGATTACACTGGACAGATCTGACAATAAAAGTCTCAATGTCCTGGTGTAATGACCTCTGATATATTTTCTGATTACACTGGACAGATCTGAGAATAAAAGTCTCAATGTCCTAGTGTAATGACCTCTGATATATTTTCTGATTACACTGGACAGATCTGAGAATAAAAGTCTCAATGTCCTAGTGTAATGACCTCTGATATATTTTCTGATTACACTGGACAGATCTGAGAATAAAAGTCTCAATGTCCTAGTGTAATGACCTCTGATATATTTTCTGATTACACTGGACAGATCTGACAATAAAAGTCTCAATGTCCTGGTGTAATGACCTCTGATATATTTTCTGATTACACTGGGCAGATCTGACAATAAAAGTCTCAATGTCCTGGTGTAATGACCTCTGATATATTTCTGATTACACTGGGCAGATCTGACAATAAAAGTCTCAATGTTCTGGTGTAATGACCTCTGATATATTTCCTGATTACACTGGACAGATCTGACAATAAAAGTCTCAATGACAAGTGAAAGTTCACATCTTGACGTTGAAGCACGACACCCTGTGACCCAAGCCCTCAACAATGAACAGAAATAATCTCACAGACAACATTGAACAAATCTACAGCAGATTGTAGGTGACAATTTAAATCAAGATTACAGGACTAGAACTATCTTGTCTTGGTCGAGGTGGCCAGCGTCTGCAGCAGTAAATATCACATCATCTGTAATATCTTGCACACACTTTCTCCATTTAAAGATATTAGTAGTGGCTTGTGGTGAGTCAATTTGTGGGCAGGTTCTAAATGTTTCATGTTATTGATATTGTTGTGATCGTAAACGTAGAGTTTGTCTAACCTGCAGGAAGCTCCAGGCCAGTCCTGTCTGTACTGTGTCTTTTAGTTTCTTCGAATGTATTTTTACTAATGTCTGTGTCTGTATCCTTACTAATGTCTGTGTCTGTATCCTTACTAATGTCTGTGTCTGTATCCTTACTAATGTCTGTGTCTGTATCCTTATTAATGTATGTGTCTGTATCGAAGTTAATGCATGTGACTGTATCGATGCTAATGTCTGTGTCTGTATCGATGCTAATGTCTGTGTCTGTATCGATGCTAATGTCTGTGTCTGTATCTTTACTAATGTCTGTGTCTGTATCCTTATTAATGTCTGTGTCTGTACGATGTTAACGTCTTTGTCTATCACAAGTTCCGATGAATAAGATTTTAAAAGTTCACTTCCTTCTGTCACATCGTCCATGATTTATTTTGTCTTTCGTCTTCTTCAGATGAACTAATGTCCGTGTGTTGTTCCTTTGTTTTTTGACGTGTGACTGTATTTTATTTGGTTCTGGATATTGTTTTGGTACTGCCGATGTTGTTTTTTGTTTTATCTTTCATAAATTGATCGTTTGTTTTGCGCTCTGCCTTGGTGCTGTATCAGCAATGACTTCTGTTGTTTGCTTTATTTGCATGTAAGTAATTTCCCCCACATATCTCTCATGGTCTCTGCCTTGTAGGACTTAAATTATGTTCTTCGATTTTTCTCTCTTCTCCCACATTTTTTTTGCTGTTAATTAAAGAATTGCCCTTTTACACAACAATCTGTATATTGAAGGCAAAACACAGATCAGCGGCGTTAAGTGAAGCTACCGTTTGATGCCATGATTTTCATCGATTTTATATGCGACACACAAGGTGCCGGTCAAAACATAATAAGTAGTTGCAGTCAGATCAATTACCTACAACATATAACACTCAGGGTATTTAAATAAAATCGTTCTAACAATAAAACGAGTTCTCTATCTGTAAATATAATTTTTAAAGTCACTTAAATAAAATGTCAGTCTCCATATCTGCATGTCTTTTATAAAGACCTCCTGACAATTCTTAGACTTTTACATCTCTAGAACACAATAATTTTCGCCACAAGCCTCTGTAACATCCATGAAGTAGCTGATGACTTGGCTGTAAACTCTCGCCTCCACAGAATGGTTCATAGATACAGTCTCTGTAACATCCATGAAGTAGCTGATGACTTGGCTGTAAACTCTCGCCTCCACAGAATGGTTCATAGATACAGTCTCTGTAACATCCATGAAGTAACTGATGACTTGGCTGTAAACTCTCGCCTCCACAGAATGATTCATAGATACAGTCTCTGCAACATCCATGAAGTAACTGATGACTTGGCTGTAAACTCTCGCCTCCACAGAATGGTTCATAGATACAGTCTCTGTAACATCCATGAAGTAATGATGACTTGGCTGTAAACTCTCGCCTCCACAGAATGGTTCATAGATACAGTCTCTGTAACATCCATGAAGTAACTGATGACTTGGCTGTAAACTCTCGCCTCCACAGAATGGTTCATAGATACAGCCCCTGTAACATCCATGAAGTAACTGATGACTTGGCTTTAAACTCTCGCCTCCACAGAATGGTTCATAGATACAGCCCAAGTAACATCCATGAAGTAACTGATGACTTGGCTGTAAACTCTCGCCTCCACAGAATGGTTCATAGATACCGCCTCTGTAACATCCATGAAGTAGCTGATGACTTGGCTGTAAACTCTCGCCTCCACAGAATGGTTCATAGATACCGCCTCTGTAACATCCATGAAGTAGCTGATGACTTGGCTGTAAACTCTCGCCTCCACAGAATGGTTCATAGATACCGCCTCTGTAACATCCATGAAGTTGCTGATGACTTGGCTGTAAACTCTCGCCTCCACAGAATAGTTCATAGATACAGCCTCTGTAACATCCATGAAGAAGCTGATGACTTTGCTGTAAACTCTCGCCTCCACAGGATGATTCATAGATACAGCCTCTGTAACATCCATGAAGTAGCTGATGACTTGGCTGTAAACTCTCGCCTCCACAGAATGATTCATAGATACAGCCTCTGTAACATCCATGAAGAAGCTGATGACTTTGCTGTAAACTCTCGCCTCCTCAGAATGGTTCATAGATACAGTCTCTGTAACATCCATGAAGTAGCTGATGACTTTGCTGTAAACTCTCGTCTCCACAGAATGGTTCACAGATGCAGTCTCAGTAACATCCATGAAGTAGCTGATGACTTTGCTGTAAACTCTCGTCTCCACAGCATGGTTCATAGATACAGTCTCTATAACATCCATGAAGAAGCGCCTACAGAGGTGGAGACTTTGCAAGTAATTTATTGGACAGCTTATTCTTGACTTGAACAGCGGGGAGTTATAGGACAAGTAGAGCAAGCACTGGCCATTTCACTGCCAGATATGGATGTTTAAAACAAGAAAGCTCTAACACTTTATTTCCCTATTTTATTCTCGGCTACTTCACTAACATTTGACTGTCTATAGTTTTATATAATACAGGACTGTCTTATGAATGGAACAACAGAGAAATATTTGGTCAAACTAAAAACATTATGTTAGGAAATATATGGAAGTCAGTGCTTGAATGTTGGTTGATATGAGCGGTACAGCCTGTGATGATAACATTAGTTAAAGATATCGGTTTTTGTGACGATAACATTAGTTACAGATATCGGTTTTTGTGATGATAAACATTAGCTACAGATATCGGTTTTTGTAATGATAACATTAGCTACAGATAACGGTTTTAGTGATGATAACATTAGCTATAGATAACGGTTTTTGTGATGATAACATTAGCCATAGATATCGTTTTATGTTTCTGCCCCAGCGGTTGTGATTACAAAGTGACGTTGTTCTACCAACATTTGTAGCTATGAGAACATCAATTAAACATGGATCACCACAACTGGCTAACTCTCAATACAAAGTGGCGTTGTTCTACCAACATTTGTAGCTATGAGAACATCAATTAAACATGGACCACCACAACTGGCTAACTCTCAATACAAAGTGGCGTTGTTCTACCAACATTTGTAGCTATGAGAACATCAATTAAACATGGACCACCACAACTGGCTAACTCTCAATACAAAGTGGCGTTGTTCTACCAACATTTGTAGCTAAGAGAACATCAATTAAACATGGACCATCACAACTGGCTAGCTCTCAATACAAAGTGACGTTGTTCTACCAACATTTGTAGCTATGAGAACATCAATTAAACATGGATCATCACAACTGGCTAACTCTCAATACAAAGTGACGTTGTTCTACCAACATTTGTAGCTATGAGAACATCAATTAAACATGGATCATCACAACTGACTAACTCTCAATACAAAGTGACGTTGTTCTACCAACATTTGTAGCTATGAGAACATCAATTAAACATGGATCATCACAACTGGCTAACTCTCAATACAAAGTGACGTTGTTCTACCAACATTTGTAGCTATGAGAACATCAATTAAACATGGATCATCACAACTGGATAACTCTCAATACAAAGTGACGTTGTTCTACCAACATTTGTAGCTATGAGAACATCAATTAAACATAGTCCACCACAACTGGATAACTCTCAATACAAAGTGACGTTGTTCTACCAAAATTTGTAGCTATGAGAACATCAATTAAACAGGATCACCACAACTGGCTAACTCTCAATACAAAGTGATGTTGTTCTACCAACATTTGTAGCTATGAGAACATCAATTAAACATGGACCACCACAACTGACTAACTCTCAATACAAAGTGACGTTGTTCTACCAACATTTGTAGCTATGAGAACATCAGTTAAACATGGACCACCACAACTGGATAACTCTCAATACAAAGTGACGTTGTTCTACCAACATTTGTAGCTATGAGAACATCAATTAAACATGGACCATCACAACTGGCTAGCTCTCAATACAAAGTGACGTTGTTCTACCAACATTTGTAGCTATGAGAACATCAATTAAACATGGACCACCACAACTGGCTAACTCTCAATACAAAGTGACGATGTTCTACCAACATTTGTAGCTATGAGAACATCAATTAAACATGGGCCATCACAACTGGCTAACTCTCAATACAAAGTGATGTTGTTCTACCAACATTTGTAGCTATGAGAACATCAATTAAACATGGACCACCACAACTGACTAACTCTCAATACAAAGTGACGTTGTTCTACCAACATTTGTAGCTATGAGAACATCAGTTAAACATGGACCACCACAACTGGATAACTCTCAATACAAAGTGACGTTGTTCTACCAACATTTGTAGCTATGAGAACATCAATTAAACATGGACCATCACAACTGGCTAACTCTCAATACAAAGTGACGTTGTTCTACCAACATTTGTAGCTATGAGAACATCAATTAAACATGGACCACCACAACTGACTAACTCTCAATACAAAGTGACGTTGTTCTACCAACATTTGTAGCTATGAGAACATCAATTAAACATGGACCACCACAAACTGGATAACTCTCAATACAAAGTGACGTTGTTCTACCAACATTTGTAGTTATGAGAACATCAATTAAACATGGACCACCACTACTGGCTAACTCTCAATACAAAGTGACGTTGTTCTACCAACATTTGTAGCTATGAGAACATCAATTAAACATGGACCACCACAACTGGATAACTCTCAATACAAAGTGACGTTGTTCTACCAACATTTGTAGCTATGAGAACATCAATTAAACATGGATCACCACAACTGACTAACTCTCAATACAAAGTGACGTTGTTCTACCAACATTTGTAACTATGAGAACATCAATTAAACATGGACCACCACAACTGGATAACTCTCAATACAAAGTGACGTTGTTCTACCAACATTTGTAACTATGAGAACATCAATTAAACATGGATCACCACAACTGACTAACTCTCAATACAAAGTGACGTTGTTCTACCAACATTTGTAGCTATGAGAACATCAATTAAACATGGACCACCACAACTGGCTAACTCTCAATACAAAGTGACGTTGTTCTACCAACATTTGTAGCTATGAGAACATCAATTAAACATGGACCACCACAACTGGATAACTCTCAATACAAAGTGACGTTGTTCTACCAACATTTGTAGCTATGAGAACATCAATTAAACATGGATCATCACAACTGGCTAACTCTCAATACAAAGTGACGTTGTTCTACCAACATTTGTAGCTATGAGAACATCAATTAAACATGGATCATCACAACTGGATAACTCTCAATACAAAGTGACGTTGTTCTACCAACATTTGTAGCTATGAGAACATCAATTAAACATGGACCACCACAACTGGCTAACTCTCAATACAAAGTGATGTTGTTCTACCAACATTGTAGCTATGAGAACATCAATTAAACATGGACCACCACAACTGACTAACTCTCAATACAAAGTGACGTTGTTCTACCAACATTTGTAGCTATGAGAACATCAGTTAAACATGGACCACCACAACTGGATAACTCTCAATACAAAGTGACGTGTTCTACCAACATTTGTAGCTATGAGAACATCAATTAAACATGGACCATCACAACTGGCTAGCTCTCAATACAAAGTGACGTTGTTCTACCAACATTTGTAGCTATGAGAACATCAATTAAACATGGACCACCACAACTGGCTAACTCTCAATACAAAGTGACGATGTTCTACCAACATTTGTAGCTATGAGAACATCAATTAAACATGGGCCATCACAACTGGCTAACTCTCAATACAAAGTGATGTTGTTCTACCAACATTTGTAGCTATGAGAACATCAATTAAACATGGACCACCACAACTGACTAACTCTCAATACAAAGTGACGTTGTTCTACCAACATTTGTAGCTATGAGAACATCAGTTAAACATGGACCACCACAACTGGATAACTCTCAATACAAAGTGACGTTGTTCTACCAACATTTGTAGCTATGAGAACATCAATTAAACATGGACCATCACAACTGGCTAACTCTCAATACAAAGTGACGTTGTTCTACCAACATTTGTAGCTATGAGAACATCAATTAAACATGGACCACCACAACTGACTAACTCTCAATACAAAGTGACGTTGTTCTACCAACATTGTAGCTATGAGAACATCAATTAAACATGGACCACCACAACTGGATAACTCTCAATACAAAGTGACGTTGTTCTACCAACATTTGTAGTTATGAGAACATCAATTAAACATGGACCACCACTACTGGCTAACTCTCAATACAAAGTGACGTTGTTCTACCAACATTTGTAGCTATGAGAACATCAATTAAACATGGACCACCACAACTGGATAACTCTCAATACAAAGTGACGTTGTTCTACCAACATTTGTAGCTATGAGAACATCAATTAAACATGGATCACCACAACTGACTAACTCTCAATACAAAGTGACGTTGTTCTACCAACATTTGTAACTATGAGAACATCAATTAAACATGGACCACCACAACTGGATAACTCTCAATACAAAGTGACGTTGTTCTACCAACATTTGTAACTATGAGAACATCAATTAAACATGGATCACCACAACTGACTAACTCTCAATACAAAGTGACGTTGTTCTACCAACATTTGTAGCTATGAGAACATCAATTAAACATGGACCACCACAACTGGCTAACTCTCAATACAAAGTGACGTTGTTCTACCAACATTTGTAGCTATGAGAACATCAATTAAACATGGACCACCACAACTGGATAACTCTCAATACAAAGTGACGTTGTTCTACCAACATTTGTAGCTATGAGAACATCAATTAAACATGGATCATCACAACTGGCTAACTCTCAATACAAAGTGACGTTGTTCTACCAACATTTGTAGCTATGAGAACATCAATTAAACATGGATCATCACAACTGGATAACTCTCAATACAAAGTGACGTTGTTCTACCAACATTTGTAGCTATGAGAACATCAATTAAACATGGACCACCACAACTGGATAACTCTCAATACAAAGTGACGTTGTTCTACCAACATTTGTAGCTATGAGAACATCAATTAAACATGGATCACCACAACTGGCTAACTCTCAATACAAAGTGACGTTGTTCTACCAACATTTGTAGCTATGAGAACATCAATTAAACATGGACCACCACAACTGGATAACTCTCAATACAAAGTGACGTTGTTCTACCAACATTTGTAGCTATGAGAACATCAATTAAACATGGATCACCACAACTGGCTAACTCTCAATACAAAGTGACGTTGTTCTACCAACATTTGTAGCTATGAGAACATCAATTAAACATGGACCACCACAACTGGATAACTCTCAATACAAAGTGACGTTGTTCTACCAACATTTGTAGCTATGAGAACATCAATTAAACATGGATCATCACAACTGGCTAACTCTCAATACAAAGTGACGTTGTTCTACCAACATTTGTAGCTATGAGAACATCAATTAAACATAGACCACCACAACTGGCTAACTCTCAATACAAAGTGGCGTTGTTCTACTAACATTTGTAGCTATGAGAACATCAATTAAACATGGATCACCACAACTGACTAACTCTCAATACAAAGTGACGTTGTTCTACCAACATTTGTAGCTATGAGAACATCAATTAAACATGGACCATCACAACTGACTAACTCTCAATACAAAGTGACGTTGTTCTACCAACATTTGTAGCTATGAGAACATCAATTAAACATGGACCACCACAACTGACTAACTCTCAATACAAAGTGACGTTGTTCTACCAACATTTGTAGCTATGAGAACATCAATTAAACATGGACCACCACAACTGGCTAACTCTCAATACAAAGTGACGTTGTTCTACCAACATTTGTAGCTATGAGAACATCAATTAAACATGGACCACCACAACTGGCTAACTCTCATACAAAGTGACGTTGTTCTACCAACATTTGTAGCTATGAGAACATCAATTAAACATGGACCACCACAACTGACTAACTCTCAATACAAAGTGGCGTTGTTCTACCAACATTTGTAGCTATGAGAACATCAATTAAACATGGACCACCACAACTGACTAACTCTCAATACAAAGTGGCGTTGTTCTACCAACATTTGTAGCTATGAGAACATCAATTAAACATGGACCACCACAATGGCTAACTCTCAATACAAAGTGACGTTGTTCTACCAACATTTGTAGCTATGAGAACATCAATTAAACATGGATCACCACAACTAGCTAACTCTCAATACAAAGTGGTGTTGTTCTACCAACATTTGTAGCTATGAGAACATCAATTAAACATGGACCACCACAACTAGCTAACTCTCAATACAAAGTGGCGTTGTTCTACTAACATTTGTAGCTATGAGAACATCAATTAAACATGGATCACCACAACTGACTAACTCTCAATACAAAGTGACGTTGTTCTACCAACATTTGTAGCTATGAGAACATCAATTAAACATGGACCATCACAACTGACTAACTCTCAATACAAAGTGACGTTGTTCTACCAACATTTGTAGCTATGAGAACATCAATTAAACATGGACCACCACAACTGACTAACTCTCAATACAAAGGGAACTTGTTCTACCAACATTTGTAGCTATGAGAACATCAATTAAACATGGACCACCACAACTGGCTACCTCTGAATACAACTTAAACATCCATAGGGGAGGGGTTTGATCTGTGGGCTAATTCATTATCAGGAAATTCATGAAAACAAAATCAAACGTTGATTTCTTCCTGACAGGAACAGCTTGTGGAATTATCAAGCGATGGTTCCTGGAAAATTTACTTGACAAGAGAATAACCTTCCTGACTTTTGTTTGTGCATGAGAAATACATAGACAGACCTGGCAGAAAAGGCTATCAAGCAATGACTCGCCGTCTAGACCACATATTTGTGTGAAAATACTTTCTCTATCCTTGTGTATATGATAAACAAGTACAGAAATGGTTGAAATGTCGAACCAGATGTACGGATACACGTTTTAAACATTGAACCAGACATTGCACATCTTGTGACAAAGAAACAGCACCATCCTTCCTATAGCAAACATTAGAGCTAATATTTGTGGGACCAGATCAGACATCAAACACATAAAGAAATAGATCAGAAGTGGTTCTATTGTGGACAATCTTGGACGTCATTCTTATAATGTTGACAGGAAGCATTGGTCAGCTCAAGGTTGGTGACATTCCATACAGCGTGTCCGGGAATGACACTGTTAATGGCAACACAATCTTCAGTGTTTTTTTTTTTTATAAGTAGCCACTTAATATAGAGAGATGCCAGTTATTTGTGTTTTATTTTTACAAAATTAATCTAGCTTGTTCTATTTATAATAGTCTAACCACTTGATTGTTTTCTTGGTAACACATTGACTATGATATAATGTTATATAATCATAATATGGGAGATAATATTTCTTACTTTTCTTAATCAAGGGAAACAACTTTTGAGATATAACACTGCAAGTTTGTTCATCATTTATAAAAAGAAGATAGTAGAAATTATTTAGCTGTAAGGTATATAAATCTGAGAGTTTGACACACCAATTATTCTACAGAATCGATGTAACTTTATAGGCTTCTATTTTATATTTAGTAACTCTTAAATTAAATGTTAATGAGCATCAGCACATTTTCTGTAAAATAAATTTCATTTATATATTATAATTGTTGTTTGTATACTTCCTACTGTTTACCGAGCATTCTTTAATATTTTTGACCGACACGTGCAGTGTTTTATAAATCAATGGTAAATGGCAGCAACCATTATTATATTAACACTAAATATTAAGGGCCTCAGGTCCAAATTAGATCACATCACAACACTCACACACAAACACAAGCCAGACTTCATTTTACTACAAGAAACAAACATACACACAGACGACCACGCATCCGCATCACAACACGGCTAGGCCTAAGGCATGCGTGTTTCAGCCTAGCCACAAACAAAACAGGTTCAGGTGTGGCCATTTTACAAACATCAGACAGGTGGACGATCATTAGGAAAGACAGAGATAGTGACGGCAGGACAGCAATACTTCAAGTAAAAGACGAAGACAAACACACATACACCATAGTTTGCATACACGCACCACCACATTACGGTCAGCAACCTATATTTTATGACAGACTAGACAGCCTGCTTGCAGGCTCATACAGGGGACAAAACATTATTTTAGGGGGGGATTTCAACTGCGTCCTGACAGATATGGATATCATTGGAGGAGAGGTCAGGAAGCAGATAAGGAAAACAAATAAAGACGACAATCACCAACTAGATACTTTACAGACAATAATTGACACTCACGGTTTGACAGATGTGTATAGACAGACACACCCACACGGCATGGACACCACACACAAAAGCCACTTCTACAACAGGGCAACACGTTTAGACAGGATTTACGTCCCGTCCACAAACTTCATCAGCCAGGCCACACATATCACAAATACACTCCAGTTTACAGACCACAAGGCAGTCATTGCAACAACTAACACCGCATTCACAAACACTCATTTCAGGAGGTCACCTCACTGGAAATTCAACAACACCCTACTGCAGAACAAAACATATACAGAACACATTAAACAAATTATACAGCTATACACTGATGACAAAGACACAGAGGACATACAGCAACATTGGGAACTCCTCAAAAACACTATACGGGAAAGAACACAGATATATGCACTACAGATAAACAAACACAGATTAAGACAAGAAAAATTACTAGAAGAAGCCATCAAACTAACAAAACAAATAGACAGACATGCAACCAACATCCTCCCACTAGAGGAGGAGTTGGAACAGCACAGACATCACAAATTTCACGGAGCACTGCTTCGCACAGGCTTAAAAACAATCACACAGGAAACTCCCAGCAAACAATACATGGCAATAGAACAAAGCATACAAAGAAACAGACAAATAGGGAAAATAATAGACGCAGACGGCAACACACAGACCGACACTCCCAATATAACAAAAGCATTTGAAGACTACTACAGGAACCTCTACACGGAAAGCAACACACATCCAAACATACAAGACAAATTCATGCAATACACAAGGAAACTTCCAGACGCTGACAAGGGAAAACTAGACGAAGAACTCACATTAGCTGACATAACAAACGCAATACAATCAATGCAAAAGAACAAATCTCCGGGACCTGACGGCCTCACAATAGAATTCTTCCAACATTTCTTTCCTCTCCTAGGCCCTCTTCTTCTCAGAATGTACACAGACTCATTCACAAAGAAACAACTTCCTCCAAGCTTAAACATGTCTTACATAACATTACTCCGCAAAGACAACACAGACAAATCACTTCTTAAAAACTACAGACCCATTTCACTACTTAACACAGACTACAAGATACTAACAAAAGCACTGACAAATAAACTAAAACCCTTCATGGCAACATTCATTCACAAAGATCAACAGTGCAGTGTACAGGGCAGAAACATCCACCACCACACACATTTTATACGAGACATCATAACGTACACTCATGACAAAGACAGTCAGTCTTCCATTCTATCTCTCGACCAAGAAAAAGCCTTCGACAGAGTATCTCATCCTTTCTCCACAAGACACTACTGAACTGCAACTTAGGAACAAGCTTCAGACAGTGGATACACATTCTGTATTCTAGACCTGAAAGTAAAGTCCTTGTGAACCATACGTTCACAGAGGCCTTCGGACTAACTAGATCAGTCCGACAGGGATGTTCTCTCTCTCCTTTACTTTACGCTTTGACCATAGAACCGCTCCTAGAGAGCATCAGACAAGACAGTTCTATTAAAGGTACATTCACACCAGGGAAAGGAGAGCAGAAATTGTTAGCCTACGCTGACAATACTGTCTTCTTTCCATCAAACATCACATCAATAGACAACATCCTCAATTTTTGGCAGAACAATCATTGTAAACACTTACATCATTCCAAAACCAATATACATAGCTACAGTTTTTAATCCACCTCAGCAAACAATAACAGACATAAGAAAACTCATAAGACATTTGTTTTTGGAAGCACATTACACAGCATACAACACAAAACACTAATACAACACAAAAAACAAGGAGGTATTTCACTACAGGACATACACACACAAATTAAAACTCTCAGGATAAGCCACGTAAGTCGCATCATCCAACAACCAGACAATCATATTTTCGCACACTATTACATGGGACTGAGATTACTCAAATACAGAAAACCCAACAACTCAATACCTCACCATTTCGGTCCCACACCCACATTCTACAAAAATTGCATTCAATCCATCCAAGGACACGACAATCTACTACATCAAAAGACAAACACCATTTACAAACACCTCATTAAACAGCAAGCACCTCCATTACAGTTCAGAATCAAGAGAGGTCAAAAATACTTTCTCACAGACTACACCAGCACTTTCACAAACCTCCACAACCCACACATCGCTCCCAAAGCAAGGGAAGTTACATACAGACTCATATACAGCATGACACCCACAGGACAAGCAGCAAAATGCCAACTTTGCAGGCGAAACATACAAGAAACAGAAGAACACATATTCTACAAATGCAGCACAATCTTACCAGCAAGAACAGAGTTACAACACACACTAGAAACACACACCACACAGAAAGTAGACATATACAGATCTATCATGCTAAAACAATCTGCCAAAAACAACAACACAACAATCCTACACTAAATCCCTAATTCTATTATCAGAATATAGGAATTAGTGTGGGCTTGCAGAAATGCTGCCGTTTACCAATCGAAAACTTTTAATGCTAATTTGTTTTTACTTATTTATAATAAAAGAGCAATGTCCATTTTTAAACAATAAATTAAATTTTCGAGAATGAATGGAAGAATGCGAATGAATGATTATCCACTATTCAATTGGAAAGACACACCTGTCAAGTCTTTTATCTCCCTGTTTGCCACACTTGGCGGCATCATCAAAGCAATACAGCCGCCGACGACAGACGTCAGAGTGCTCGAGGCTATTGTTGCCTCGTTTTAAGCTTTCACTGGCGCCAATCGATATCAGTTAAGACGCTGAAGAGACGTCACACCTGCCAAAACACAGGCTCGAGGCTATTTGTCGCCTCGCTTAGCTACCTTCAGTGGCGACAGTCATAAAGAAAGGTCCACCCTTTAAGTCGCCGACAAAGGTCGGGGTGATTAAGTCTATTGTCGCCTCTGGCGCTCCTATTTTCTTTTGAACGTGTGTAAATTTTTTTCGTGTGGTGCAATAGATTGTCTAACTTGTTAAATTACATGGAAAATATATGTATCATCACTCATCATCATCATCAGAGCATATAAATGAAATTTATTGTTTGTAAAATTGAATGTTTTGTTTTAAAAACGAAATAAAGATTTATTTAAAAAAAAAAAAAAAGACACGTGCAGTGTCACGTCTTATACAGATTGAAAGAGTGGTTCGTGTTTATGAATATTTATAAACCAAATATTGTTTTTTTTTTTGATTGGAATTCATTCATTGCATTCTTGTGGTGACGGATAGGTCAGAAACAATAGATCTGGAAATTCAACAACACCCTACTGCAGAACAAAACATATACAGAACACATTAAACAAATTATCCAGCTATACACTGATGACAAAAACACAGAGGACATACAGCAACATTGGGAACTCCTCAAAAACACTATACGGGAAAGAAACACAGATATATGCACTTACAGATAAACAAACACAGATTAAGACAAGAAAAATTACTAGAAGAAGCCATCAAACTAACAAAACAAATAGACAGACATGCAACCAACATCCTCACACTAGAGGAGGAGTTGGAACAGCACAGACATCACAAATTTCACGGAGCACTGCTTCGCACAGGCTTAAAAACAATCACACAGGAAACTCCCAGCAAACAATACATGGCAATAGAACAAAGCATACAAAGAAACAGACAAATAGGGAAAATAATAGACGCAGACGGCAACACACAGACCGACACTTCCAATATAACAAAAACATTTGAAAACTACTACAGAAACCTCTATACGGAAAGCAACACACATCCAAACATACAAGACAAATTCATGCAATACACAAAGAAACTACCAGACGCTGACAGGGAAAAACTTGACGAAGAACTCACATTAGCTGACATAACAAACGCAATACAATCAATGCAAAAGAACAAATCTCCGGGACCTGACGGTCTCACAATAGAATTCTTCCAACATTTCTTTCCTCTCCTAGGCCCTCTTCTTCTCAGAATGTACACAGACTCATTCACAAAGAAACAACTTCCTCCAAGCCTAAACATGTCTTACATAACATTACTCCGCAAAGACAACACAGACAAATCACTTCTTAAAAACTACAGACCCATTTCACTACTTAACACAGACTACAAGATACTAACAAAAGCACTAACAAATAAACTAAAACCCTTCATGGCAACACTCATTCACAAAGATCAACAGTGCAGTGTACAGGGCAGAAACATCCACCAGCACACACACTTTATACGAGACATCATAACGTACACTCATGACAAAGACAGTCAGTCTTCCATTCTATCTCTCGACAGAAACATCCACCAGCACACACATTTTATACGAGACATCATAACGTACACTCATGACAAAGACAGTCAGTCCTCCATTCTATCTCTCGACAGAAACATCCACCAGCACACACACTTTATACGAGACATCATAACGTACACTCATGACAAAGACAGTCAGTCTTCCGTTCTATCTCTCGACCAAGAAAAAACCTTCGACAGAGTATCTCATTCTTTTCTCCACAAGACACTACTGAACTGCAACTTAGGAACAAGCTTCAGACAGTGGATACACATTCTGTATTCTAGTCCTGAAAGTAAAGTCCTTGTGAACCATTCGTTCACAGAGGCCTTCGGACTAACTAGATCAGTCCGACAGGGATGTTCTCTCTCTCCTTTACTTTACGCTTTGACCATAGAACCGCTCCTAGAGAGCATCAGACAAGACAGTTCCATTAAAGGTACATTCACACCAGGGAAAGGAGAGCAGAAATTATTAGCCTACGCTGACGATACTGTCTTCTTTCCATCAAACATTACATCAATAGACAACATCCTCAATACTTTCACAGAATTTGGGAAAGGTAGCGGGGCACAGATAAACACACATAAATATTCATCATGGGCATAGGCAGGTGGAAGAACAAAGTGGACTTTCCCTCTGCTCTAACACCTGTTCCTAACATCAAGTTGTATGGAATTACATATCCTTGCAACCCAAACAGAACACACAAACAAACATGGCAGAACCTAGTCACACAGATAACAGACATGCTGCAGAGATACAAATACAAAACATCCACAATTTTTGGTAGGAGCATCATTGTAAACACTTACATCATTCCAAAACTAATATACATAGCTACAGTTCTCAATCCACCTCAGCAAACAATAACAGACATAAGAAAACTCATAAGACATTTGTTTTTGGAAGCACTTTACACAGCATACAACACAAAACACTAATACAACACAAAAAACAAGGAGGTATTTCACTACAGGACATACACACACAAATTAAAACTCTCAGGATAAGCCACGTAAGCCGCATCATCCAACAACCAGACAATCATATTTTCGCACACTATTACATGGGACTGAGATTACTCAAATACAGAAAACCCAACAACTCAATACCTCACCATTTCGGTCCCACACCCACATTCTACAAAAATTGCACAATCCATCCAAGGACACGACAATCTACTACATCAAAAGACAGACACAATTTACAAACACCTCATTAAACAGCAAGCACCTCCATTACAGCTCAGAATCAGGAGAGGTCAAAAAATACTTTCTCACAGACTACACCAGCACTTTCTCAAACCTCCACAACCCACACATCGCTCCCAAAGCAAGGGAAGTCACATACAGACTCATATACAGCATGACACCCACAGGACAAGAAGCAAAATGCCAACTTTGCAGGCGAAACATACAAGAAACAGAAGAACACATATTCTACAAATGCAGCACAATCATATCGGCAAGAACAGAGTTACAACACACACTAGAAACACACACTACACAGAAAGTAGACATATATAGATCCATCATGCTAAACACACTTCCAAAAACAACAACACAACAATCCTACACTAAATGCCTAATTCTATTATCGGAATATAGGAATTTAGTGTGGGCTTGCAGAAATGCTGCCATTTACCAAACTAAAACGTTTAACGCCAATTTATTTTTACATATTTATAAACAAAAATACTTGTCCATTTTCAAACAATAAAATTAAATTTGCAAGAATGAATGGAAGAATGAGAACGCATGATTTTCCACTACTCAAGTGGAAAGGCACACCCTTCAAGTCCCTTATCTCCCTTGTTTGTCACACTTAATGTCGACAGGTGATAAACACCAGACATCAAAGCAAACTTTCAATAAAGACGCCGACGAAGCACCACAAAGAAAGTCGGGGTGCTCTAGACCATTGTTGCCTTTGTTTGCTTTAGCGGCGATAAGCGCCAGGCATAAAGAAAGAGTAATCTCTTAAGGAGGAGATCCTTGGGGTGACTAGTTCATTGTCGCCTTTGTTTGCTTTAGTGGCGATAAGCGCCAGGCATAAAGAAAGAGTAATCTCTTAAGGAGGAGATCCTTGGGGTGACTAGTTCATTGTCGCCTTTGTTTGCTTTAGCGGCGATAAGTGCCAGGCATAAAGAAAGAGTAATCTCTTAAGGAGGAGATCCTTGGGGTGACTAGTTCATTGTCGCCTTTGTTTGCTTTAGCGGCGATAAGCGCCAGGCATAAAGAAAGAGTAATCTCTTAAGGAGGAGATCCTTGTGGTGACTAGACCATTGCCGCCTTTGTTTGCTTTAGCGGCGATAAGCGCCAGACATAAAGAAAGAGTAATCTCTTAAGGAGGAGATCCTTGGGGTGACTAGTTCATTGTCGCCTTTGTTTGCTTTAGCGGCGATAAGCGCCAGGCATAAAGAAAGAGTAATCTCTTAAGGAGGAGATCCTTGGGGTGACTAGTTCATTGCCGCCTTTGTTTGCTTTAGCGGCGATAAGCGCCAGACATAAAGAAAGAGTAATCTCTTAAGGAGGAGATCCTTGGGGTGACTAGTTCATTGTCGCCTTTGTTTGCTTTAGCGGCGATAAGTGCCAGGCATAAAGAAAGAGTAATCTCTTAAGGAGGAGATCCTTGGGGTGACTAGCTCATTGTCGCCTTTGTTTGCTTTAGCGGCGATAAGCGCCAGACATAAAGAAAGAGTAATCTCTTAAGGAGGTGATCCTTGGGGTGACTAGCTCATTGTCGCCTTTGTTTGCTTTAGTGGCGATAAGCGCCAGGCATAAAGAAAGAGTAATCTCTTAAGGAGGAGATCCTTGGGGTGACTAGTTCATTGTCGCCTTTGTTTGCTTTAGTGGCGATAAGCGCCAGACATAAAGAAAGAGTAATCTCTTAAGGAGGAGATCCTTGGGGTGACTAGTTCATTGTCGCCTTTGTTGGCTTTAGCGGCGATAAGCGCCAGGCATAAAGAAAGAGTAATCTCTTAAGCCGGCGAGGAGATCCTTGGGGTGACTAGTTCATTGTCGCCTTTGTTTGCTTTAGCGGCGATAAGCGCCAGGCATAAAGAAAGAGTAATCTCTTAAGCCGGCGAGGAGATCCTTGGGGTGACTAGTTCATTGTCGCCTTTGTTTGCTTTAGCGGCGATAAGTGCCAGGCATAAAGAAAGAGTAATCTCTTAAGGAGGAGATCCTTGGGGTGACTAGTTCATTGTCGCCTTTGTTTGCTTTAGCGGCGATAAGCGCCAGACATAAAGAAAGAGTAATCTCTTAAGGAGGAGATCCTGGGGTGACTAGTTCATTGTCGCCTTTGTTTGCTTTAGCGGCGATAAGTGCCAGGCATAAAGAAAGAGTAATCTCTTAAGGAGGAGATCCTTGGGGTGACTAGCTCATTGTCGCCTTTGTTTGCTTTAGCGGCGATAAGCGCCAGACATAAAGAAAGAGTAATCTCTTAAGGAGGTGATCCTTGGGGTGACTAGCTCATTGTCGCCTTTGTTTGCTTTAGTGGCGATAAGCGCCAGGCATAAAGAAAGAGTAATCTCTTAAGGAGGAGATCCTTGGGGTGACTAGTTCATTGTCGCCTTTGTTTGCTTTAGTGGCGATAAGCGCCAGACATAAAGAAAGAGTAATCTCTTAAGGAGGAGATCCTTGGGGTGACTAGTTCATTGTCGCCTTTGTTTGCTTTAGTGGCGATAAGCGCCAGGCGTAAAGAAAGAGTAATCTCTTAAGCCGGCGAGGAGATCCTTGGGGTGACTAGTTCATTGTCGCCTTTGTTTGCTTTAGCGGCGATAAGTGCCAGGCATAAAGAAAGAGTAATCTCTTAAGGAGGAGATCCTTGGGGTGACTAGTTCATTGTCGCCTTTGTTTGCTTTAGCGGCGATAAGCGCCAGGCATAAAGAAAGAGTAATCTCTTAAGCCGGCGAGGAGATCCTTGGGTGACTAGTTCATTGTCGCCTTTGTTTGCTTTAGCGGCGATAAGCGCCAGGCATAAAGAAAGAGTAATCTCTTAAGCCGCGAGGAGATCCTTGGGGTGACTAGTTCATTGTCGCCTTTGTTTGCTTTAGCGGCGATAAGCGCCAGGCATAAAGAAAGAGTAATCTCTTAAGGAGGAGATCCTTGGGGTGATTAGTTCATTGTCGCCTTTGTTTGCTTTAGCGGCGATAAGCGCCAGGCATAAAGAAAGAGTAATCTCTTAAGGAGGAGATCCTTGGGGTGACTAGTTCATTGTCGCCTTTGTTTGCTTTAGTGGCGATAAGCGCCAGGCATAAAGAAAGAGTAATCTCTTAAGCCGGCGAGGAGATCCTTGGGGTGACTAGTTCATTGTCGCCTTTGTTTGCTTTAGTGGCGATAAGCGCCAGGCATAAAGAAAGAGTAATCTCTTAAGGAGGAGATCCTTGGGGTGACTAGTTCATTGTCGCCTTTGTTTGCTTTAGCGGCGATAAGCGCCAGACATAAAGAAAGAGTAATCTCTTAAGCCGCAGATCCTTGGGGTGACTAGTTCATTGTCGCCTTTGTTTGCTTTAGCGGCGATAAGCGCCAGGCATAAGAAAGAGTAATCTCTTAAGCCGCAGATCCTTGGGGTGACTAGTTCATTGTCGCCTTTGTTTGCTTTAGCGGCGATAAGCGCCAGACATAAAGAAGAGTAATCTCTTAAGCCGCAGATCCTTGGGGTGACTAGTTCATTGTCGCCTTTGTTTGCTTTAGCGGCGATAAGCGCCAGACATAAAGAAGAGTAATCTCTTAAGCCGCAGATCCTTGGTGTGACTAGTTCATTGTCGCCTTTGTTTGCTTTAGCGGCGATAAGCGCCAGGCATAAAGAAAGAGTAATCTCTTAAGGAGGAGATCCTTGGGGTGACTAGTTCATTGTCGCCTTTGTTTGCTTTAGTGGCGATAAGCGCCAGACATAAAGAAAGAGTAATCTCTTAAGGAGGAGATCCTTGGGGTGACTAGCTCATTGTCGCCTTTGTTTGCTTTAGCGGCGATAAGCGCCAGGCATAAAGAAAGAGTAATCTCTTAAGGAGGAGATCCTTGGGGTGACTAGTTCATTGTTGCCTTTGTTTGCTTTAGCGGCGATAAGCGCCAGGCATAAAGAAAGAGTAATCTCTTAAGGAGGAGATCCTTGGGGTGACTAGTTCATTGTCGCCTTTGGCGCCCCAAAATTAAACCCTTTGGTCATGTGGTGCTAAGCAATTTCAATCCTTTAATCACATCGAACATATATCATCATCATCATCATCATCATTTAACCAAAAATGTAAATTTGTTGTAAAATGAAATGTATTGTCTTTGAAGAAATAAAGAATATTTAAAAAAAAAAAAAAGACACGTGCAGTGTCACGTCTTATACAGATTGAAAGAGTGGTTCGTGTTTATGAATATTTATAAACCAAATATTGTTTTTTTATTTGATTGGAATTCATTCATTGCATTCTTGTGGTGACGGATAGGTCAGAAACAATAGATGTGGCCATTGTTCGATTTGGATGGTGATTTTGTGGAAAGCCTCATTCATAGAAATGGAATTCTCGTAATGAACATTTCAGGACAAGACATTCTCAAAGTGAACTTTAACCTTTTGATGGGAGTTCTGTCAGGTCCATTCGGAATCGGACAGTACAGAATCTCCAGTTTGTAAAGTCCCTTCAAGTGGTACTTGACACTGAGCTCGGTGGCACACATCACACACTACAAGTCCCTTCTAGTGGTACTTTACACTGAGCTCGGTGGCACACATCACACACTACAAGCCCCTTCAAATGGTACTTTACACTGAGCTCGGTGGCACACATCACACACTACAAGCCCCTTCAAATGGTACTTTACACTGAGCTCGGTGGCACACATCACACACTACAAGCCCCTTCAAATGGTACTTTACACTGAGCTCGGTGGCACACATCACACACTACAAGCCCTTCAAATGGTACTTTACACTGAGCTCGGTGGCACACATCACACTCTACAAGCAACTTGAAGGAAAAATAAATGAGTTGGCCTCTCCAAAAATCTCTATCGAGATCGAGCACGCGGAGAAAGAAAAACAAAAAAGGTTATTGGCTACCTCCAACCATTGAGAAAGCACAAGTTGAAAAACTAGTCGCCAAGATGACAGGCGACAAACTAACAGAAGGGGGTTATCCATTGGCTACCACCAACCATTGACAAAGTACAAGTTGAAAAACTAGTCGCCAAGATGACAGGCGACAAAGAAGCAGAAGCCAACAGAATTGGAATCACCTGCGACTGGATTGTCCGATATAAACTAGTCGAAAACGTGACAATCCCTCACTACATGAAAGTGAGATCCTGAAGTGGGAGAATTGTTAGCACGTGGGTGACACTACCAGGCCGCCGAACACAGTGTACACACTGTACCCGTGATGCTCACTGGGACAGTCAATGTCCACTTAGAAGAGACAAGAAAGGCGACTCGTGGAGGAAAACGAGAGGCAAGTAATTATTGCCGAAGCGACCGATATTCAGCAAACCCTCCCATCAGAGGAACAGACAGAACCGACCGCTGTCAACCAGACAGTCACAAGACGCTGTCAACCAGACAGTCACAAGACGCTGTCAACCAGACAGTCACAAGACGCTGTCAACCAGACAGTCACAAGACGCTGTCAACCAGACAGTCACAAGACGCTGTCAACCAGACAGTCACAAGACGCTGTCAACCAGACAGTCACAAGACGCTGTCAACCAGACAGTCACAAGAAAAGAGACAGTCGAAAACAACACGACCAAAACAGAAAACAACATCGGCAGTACCAAGACGATAGCCAGAACCAAATAAAACACAGTCACACTTCAGGGAACAAAGGAACAACACACGGACAGTTAATCTGAAGAAGACGGAAGACAAACTAAATCATGGACGGATGTGACAGAAGGAAGTGAACTTTTAAAATCTTATTCATCACGGGAACTTGTGATAGACAAAGACATTAGCATCGATACAGACACGGACGTTAGCATCGATATAGACACAGACATTAGTATCGATACGTACATAGACATTATCATTTAGACAGATACAGATATTAGCAATGATACAGACACAGACGTTAGCATTGATACAGACACAGACGTTAGCATTGATACAGACACAGACGTTAGCATTGATACAGACACAGACGTTAGCATTGATACAGACACGGACGTTAGCATTGATACAGACACAGACGTTAGCATTGATACAGACACGGACGTTAGCATTGATACAGACACAGACGTTAGCAATGATACAGACACAGACGTTAGCATTGATACAGACACAGACGTTAGCATTGATACAGACACAGACGTTAGCATTGATACAGACACAGACGTTAGCATTGATACAGACACGGACGTTAGCATTGATACAGACACAGACGTTAGCATTGATACAGACACAGACGTTAGCATTGATACAGACACGGACGTTAGCATTGATACAGACACAGACGTTAGCATTGATACAGACACGGACGTTAGCATTGATACAGACACAGACGTTAGCATTGATACAGACACAGACGTTAGCATTGATACAGACACAGACGTTAGCATTGATACAGATACAGAAGTTAGTATTGATACAGACACAGACGTTAGTATTGATACAGACACAGACGTTAGTATTGATACAGACACAGACGTTAGTATTGATACAGACACAGACGTTAGCATTGATACAGACACGGACGTTAGCATTGATACAGACACAGAAGTTACCATTGATACAGACACAGACGTTAGTATTGATACAGACACAGAAGTTAGCATTGATACAGACACGGACGTTAGCATTGATACAGACACAGACATTAGCATTGATACAGATACAGAAGTTAGTATCGATACAGACACAGACGTTAGCATTGATACAGATACAGAAGTTAGTATTGATACAGACACAGACGTTAGTATTGATACAGACACAGACGTTAGTATTGATACAGACACAGACGTTAGCATTGATACAGATACAGAAGTTAGTATCGATACAGACACAGACGTTAGCATTGATACAGATACAGAAGTTAGTATTGATACAGACACAGACGTTAGTATTGATACAGACACAGAAGTTAGCATTGATACAGACACAGACGTTAGCATTGATACAGATACAGACGTTAGCATTGATACAGATACAGAAGTTAGTATCGATACAGACACAGACGTTAGCATTGATACAGATACAGAAGTTAGTATTGATACAGACACAGACGTTAGTATCGATACAGACACAGACGTTAGCATTGATACAGATACAGAAGTTAGTATTGATACAGACACAGACGTTAGTATTGATACAGACACAGACGTTAGTATCGATACATACACAGACGTTAGTATTGATACAGACACAGAAGTTAGCATTGATACAGATACAGACGTTAGTATTGATACAGACACAGACGTTAGTATTGATACAGATACAGAAGTTAGCATTGATACAGATACAGAAGTTATTTAACAGAACCAGCTCACACACAGAAGTTAGCATTGATACAGACACAGACGTTAGTATTGATACAGACACAGAAGTTAGCATTGATACAGACACAGAAGTTAGCATTGATACAGACACAGAAGTTAGCATTGATACAGACACAGAAGTTAGCATTGATACAGACACAGAAGTTAGCATTGATACAGATACAGAAGTTATTTAACAGAACCAGCTCACACACAGAAGTTAGCATTGATACAGACACAGAAGTTAGCATTGATACAGACACAGACGTTAGCATTGATACAGACACAGAAGTTAGCTTGGATACTGACACAGAAGTTATTTAACAGAACCAGCTCACACACAGGAGTTATTTAAGAGAAAACCAGCTCACACACAGAAGTTATTTAACAGAACCAGCTCACACACAGAAGTTATTTAACAGAACCAGCTCACACACAGAAGTTATTTAACAGAACCAGCTCACACACAGAAGTTATTTAACAGAACCAGCTCACACACAGAAGTTATTTAACAGAACCAGCTCACACACAGAAGTTATTTAACAGAACCAGCTCACACATATAGTAACCAAGTGGGTGAGTCTCCTACTCACAAAGTCTGAATTACACACATCCTTGTCTCCTGCAGGTTCTCGCCGAATCACACGACATTGTAGAACAGAAACGATCACTACGCTATCTGGCTGTAGTAGCCAACTATTTCTGGGTGACTATCTAACATCGTCCCTTCTCAAGGGCTCTGGTTACCTCAGTACTAACTAACCACCAACTACTATACGAGACGCTGGTCTCCTGCTGGACTGGACAACCTTCCACGTCTCGAGCTGGTCTACATCTGACTAAACAAATATCACACGAAATTATGTACAACATTTTCTCTCCCCCTCTCTCTCTCTCTATTTCAGTTTGTTCTAACATTTTTGTTCTTATAACATGAGATTATTTCTTATGACTTACTAAAACAAGCACACTGAAAGAAGGACAAATTAGAACAACAGCACTCATAGATAAAGAACTAAATAGGCTACATGTTGATATTGCTGCCCTACAAGAAACAAGACTCTCAGACTGTGGTTCTGTAAAGGAAGAAAACTATACTTTTTTCTGGCAAGGCCTAAGCCCCGAAAAACCACGTATACATGGAGTGGGCTTTGCTGTACATAACAAACACATAAACTCCATAACCACGCCAAAAGGAGTGTATGAACGCTTGATGATACTCCAGCTACATACGAAGAGTGGATCAATAATATCATTAGTGCCTATGTACCAACGTTGGCTGCATCATACAAAGAGTGGATCAATAAATATCATTAGTGCCTATGTACCAACGTTGGCTGCATCATACAAAGAGTGGATCAATAAATATCATTAGTGCCTATGTACCAACGTTGGCTGCATCATACAAAGAGTGGATCAATAAATATCATTAGTGCCTATGTACCAACGTTGGCTGCATCATACAAAGAGTGGATCAATAAATATCATTAGTGCCTATGTACCAACGTTGGCTGCATCATACAAAGAGTGGATCAATAAATATCATTAGTGCCTATGCACCAACGTTGGCTGCATCAGGCGAAGAGTGGATCAATAAATATCATTAGTGCCTATGTACCAACGTTGGCTGCATCATACAAAGAGTGGATCAATAAATATCATTAGTGCCTATGTACCAACGTTGGCTGCATCATACAAAGAGTGGATCAATAAATATCATTAGTGCCTATGTACCAACGTTGGCTGCATCATACAAAGAGTGGATCAATAAATATCATTAGTGCCTATGTACCAACGTTGGCTGCATCATACAAAGAGTGGATCAATAAATATCATTAGTGCCTATGTACCAACGTTGGCTGCATCAGACGAAGAGTGGATCAATAAATATCATTAGTGCCTATGTACCAACGTTGGCTGCATCATACAAAGAGTGGATCAATAAATATCATTAGTGCCTATGTACCAACGTTGGCTGCATCATACAAAGAGTGGATCAATAAATATCATTAGTGCCTATGTACCAACGTTGGCTGCATCAGGCGAAGAATGGATCAATAAATATCATTAGTGCCTATGTACCAACGTTGGCTGCATCAGGCGAAGAATGGATCAATAAATATCATTAGTGCCTATGTACCAACGTTGGCTGCATCAGGCGAAGAATGGATCAATAAATATCATGAGTGCCTATGTACCAACGTTGGCTGCATCAGACGAAGAATGGATTAATAAATATCATTAGTGCCTATGTACCAACGTTGGCTGCATCATACAAAGAATGGATCAATAAATATCATTAGTGCCTATGTACCAACGTTGGCTGCATCATACAAAGAGTGGATCAATAAATATCATTAGTGCCTATGTACCAACGTTGGCTGCATCATACAAAGAGTGGATCAATAAATATCATTAGTGCCTATGTACCAACGTTGGCTGCATCATACAAAGAATGGATCAATAAATATCATTAGTGCCTATGTACCAACGTTGGCTGCATCATACAAAGAGTGGATCAATAAATATCATTAGTGCCTATGTACCAACGTTGGCTGCATCATACAAAGAGTGGATCAATAAATATCATTAGTGCCTATGTACCAACGTTGGCTGCATCAGACGAAGAATGGATCAATAAATATCATTAGTGCCTATGTACCAACGTTGGCTGCATCATACAAAGAGTGGATCAATAAATATCATTAGTGCCTATGTACCAACGTGGCTGCATCAGACGAAGAATGGATCAATAAATATCATTAGTGCCTATGTACCAACGTTGGCTGCATCATACAAAGAGTGGATCAATAAATATCATTAGTGCCTATGTACCAACGTTGGCTGCATCAGACGAAGAGAAAGACAACTTCTACCAACAACTGCAAATGACCATTGACTCACTTCCAAAAGAGGAACTATTATACTTACTCGGTGATTTCAATTCACGCACAGGATCTGATCATTGACTCACTTCCACAAGAGGAACTATTATACTTACTCGGTGATTTCAATGTACAGGATCTGATCATTGACTCACTTCCAAAAGATGAACTATTATACTTACTCGGTGATTTCAACACCTCACAGGATCTGATCATTGACTCACTTCCAAAAGAGGAACTATTATACTTATTCGGTGATTTCAATGTACAGGATCTGATCATTGACTCACTTCCAAAAGAGGAACTATTATACTTACTCGGTGATTTCAATGTACAGGATCTGTTCATTGACTCACTTCCAAAAGAGGAACTATTATACTTACTCGGTGATTTCAATGTACAGGATCTGATCATTGACTCACTTCCACAAGAGGAACTATTATACTTACTCGGTGATTTCAATGCACAGGATCTGATCATTGACTCACTTCCAAAAGATGAACTATTATACTTACTCGGTGATTTCAATGTACAGGATCTGATCATTGACTCACTTCCAAAAGATGAACTATTATACTTACTCGGTGATTTCAATGTACAGGATCTGATCATTGACTCACTTCCAAAAGATGAACTATTATACTTACTCGGTGATTTCAATGCACAGGATCTGATCATTGACTCACTTCCAAAAGATGAACTATTATACTTACTCGGTGATTTCAATGTACAGGATCTGATCATTGACTCACTTCCAAAAGAGGAACTATTATACTTACTCGGTGATTTCAATGTACAGGATCTGATCATTGACTCACTTCCAAAAGAGGAACTATTATACTTACTCGGTGATTTCAATGTACAGGATCTGATCATTGACTCACTTCCACAAGAGGAACTATTATACTTACTCGGTGATTTCAATGCACAGGATCTGATCATTGACTCACTTCCAAAAGATGAACTATTATACTTACTCGGTGATTTCAACACCCTCACAGGATCTGATCATTGACTCACTTCCAAAAGAGGAACTATTATACTTATTCGGTGATTTCAATGTACAGGATCTGATCATTGACTCACTTCCAAAAGATGAACTATTATACTTACTCGGTGATTTCAATGCACAGGATCTGATCATTGACTCACTTCCAAAAGATGAACTATTATACTACTCGGTGATTTCAATGTACAGGATCTGATCATTGACTCACTTCCAAAGAGGAACTATTATACTTACTCGGTGATTTCAATGTACAGGATCTGATCAGCAATATTGGCCAACATGTCTAGGTCACCACGGCATTGGAAAAATCAACGGAAATGGTCAGAGACTCCTGGAATTCTGCTCAAATAATCACCTATGTGTAACAAATACCTACTTTAATGTGAAACACAAGCATAAAGTAACATGGCGTCATGCTAGAAGTGGTCACTGGCACCAACTAGACCTAGTTCTTACACGTAGGCAGTCTTTAAATAACATCAGAATAACACGAACATATCACAGTGCAGACTGCAACACAGACCACGCTCTAGTCATTAGTAAGATCAAAGCCAGAAGTAGTCGTATCTACAAATCAAGAGAGCCTGCAGCAGCCAAGATCAACATCACAGTGACAAAAACCACACCAACGAAGACATTTTTAGATCCAAGTTTGATGAACTGGTAGAAGAAGTAGAAGATTCATCAAGTGTGGATGACAACTGGTGCTCCCTGAGAACACACATCTATAACTGCGCTCTATCTACCTACGGCCAAAAACGGTTCTCAAAGAACGACTGGGTCGAAGAAAATGCAGCAAGACTAGACCCACTAATAGCTAATAAGAAAAAGCTCTACTGAACTTCAATAATAATCCCAATCAAATCACCAAGGATCAGCTCAAACATGCGCAAGCCACCCTACAACGCGAAGCCAGAAGATGCGCAAACGAATACTGGAACAATCTATGCTCTGAAATACAGAAAGCCTCAGACAGGGGCGACTCAAAAACCATGCATGACAATATAAAAAAATGCCCTTGGACAAAAAATAACAAAATTAGACCCCCTAAAATCCAAGTTTGGAGAACATATTACTGACAAGGTACAACAAATGCAAAGATGGGTTGAACACTGCTCTAATCTATACAGTGACGACAGACCAGCAAACACAGCTCTAGCACAATCAATACCCAAATATCCTACAATGTTTGAACTGGATGTTGAGCCTACTATGAACGAACTTGCTGACGCTATAAATGCCCTCTCAAGAGGAAAAGCTGCAGGAAATGACAACATTCCCACAGATGTACTAAAGGACAACCTAAGCGTACTACTTCTACACCTATACAAACTGCTAATTAAATGCTGGAGAAACGGAGAAATACCTCATGATATGAGAAATGCCAAGATTATAACGCTGTACAAGAATAAAGGAGACAGGGGCGACTGCAACAATTACAGAGGCATTTCTCTCCTTAGCACAACAGGCAAAGCTTTTGCTAGAGTCGTACTTAATCGCCTGCATAGACTTGCAGAACGGGTGCTTCCCGAGTCCCAATGCGGTTTCAGACCGGGAGATCAACCATAGATATGATCTTCACTCTTAGACAACTGCAGGAAAAATGTCGGGAACAAAATATGCCGCTCTATATTGCCTTTGTGGATCTCACAAAGGCATTCGACACAGTAAACAGAGATGGTCTCTACAAGGTGTTAGAAGGCATAGGCTGCCCTCCTAAATTACTTAGGCTGATAATTTCCTTCCATGAAGACATGAATGGCAAAGTCCATTTTGATGGGAGTCCATCAGAGAATTTCAAAGTCAACAAAGGAGTGAAACAGGGATGTGTCCTCGCCCCCACCCTTTTTGGTATATTCTTTGCTGCCCTCCTAAATTACACCTTCGAAAACAGCTCAGGAGATATTTACATTCGCACTAGACCAGATGGCTCACTGTTCAACCTAGCACGACTAAGAGCAAAAACCAAAACAAATGTTGCCCTACTTAAAGAATTTTTATTTGCTGACGATGCAGCCCTAGTCGCTCATAGTGAGGCCACCCTACAGTCGCTGATCAACAACCTGGATAAAGCATGCGACCTTTTTTCACTGTCAATTAATGTTCAGAAGACAGTAATACTAAATCAAGGTGACTTCAAACCTCTATCTATTACTCTAAAAGACTGCCCATTAGAATCAGTACAGAAATTTACATATCTTGGATCCACAGTTACGCAAACCATCTCTCTTGATGAAGAAATAAACTGTCGAATTGGTAAGGCAGCTACGACCTTCGGCAAACTCACAAAAAGGGCATGGAACAACACGAAACTAACTCGAAAGACTAAACTCTTAATATATCAAACATGTGTGCTTAGCACACTACTATATGGATCCGAAACCTGGACAACATACTCAAACCAGGAAAAAAGACTAAATGTCTTCCACATGCGATGTCTCCACAAAATAATGCACATCAAATGGCAGGACAAAATAACCAACTTAACTGTCCTGCAACGTGCTAAGACCCTAACAATCATGTCGATGCTCAGAAGTCGAAGGCTAAGATGGCTGGGGCATGTCCAACGGATGGAAGAAAAACGCATTCCTAGGCAAATACTATATGGCGAGCTAAAACACGGAAAACGACAAATCGGCAGACCTAAACTACGATATAGAGATATCTGCAAATCATCTCTGAAAGACTTCTCCATCTGTGAAAACTACTGGCAACATCTGGCAAGTGATCGCACATCATGGAGAGCACGTATAAGGAACGGTATAACAACATTTGAGACTGTTCTAAGACAGGACTTAGAAGAGAAGAGACTCATGAAAAAGGATGGTAAACCCTGTGGACCAGCGAGCCTGACCTGTTCATTATGTGACCGCGTGTGTTTGTCAAACATTGGTAGAATTAGCCACGAGAGAAGCTGTTCGGCAAAAACAATACTCAAAAAAATACACAATAGCCTCCACTAGACGTCTGACAAGACGAAAAGGGCCATATATATGTATAATATAGTATTATTAATTTACTTACAGTTAGTCGTAACTAGTGAAGTATTAGTAGCTTAACACATTTAGTGGTGACTAGTGATGTATTCGTAGTTTACTTACATTTAGTGGTGACTAGTGATGTATTAGTAGCTTACTTACATTTAGTGGTGACTAGTGATCTATTCGTAGTTTACTTACATTTAGTGGTGACTAGTGATGTATTGCTGATGATACAGTCTTACTCGCTATGATTGAAAATGAGTTACAAGAAATGTTGGACATTATAGTGAAAGAAAGGAAAAATAAAGGACTCAACCTTAATAGCAAAAAGACAGAAGTAATGGTAAGAACAAATAAAAACAACATCACCTCAGTGTAAAATAAAGACAAGTGGAACAATATTAAAACAGGTTAATGAATTTAAATATTTGGGAACTTTGTTAACCTCAGACGGAAGATGTACAAAAGAGGTGAGATGTAGAATGGCTCAGGCAAAAGCAGCTTTCCAAAAATGAGGAAGATACTATGCAATCCTTTTTTGACAATCGAAACAAGAAAAAGAGTTCTTAAATGTTATGTAGAACCAGTCTTAACATATGGATGCGAATCATGCACAATAGGACAACATACAAGAAAATCACTGGAGTCTGAAGAAATGGTTTTTTTTTTCAGAAGAATGTTGAGAATACCATGGACAGCTAAGAAGAGTAATGAAGATGTTCTGAGAGAGGTCAAAGCAAAAAGTAGAGCTAATTTCCAATATTAGGAAGAAACAATCATCATGTTTTGGCCATGTAATGAGAAGAGAACAACTGGAATATATTGTAACAACTGGAAAAATTGAGGGACGAAGAGATAGAGGGGAAGCAAAGAGGAACAAAAATAATAGACAGCTTAATAGAATGGCTTGGCAGAAGGTCAACAACATAAATGATAAATAACTGTCGACATAGAAAGTTGTGGAGAGACATGATGACCTAAGCCAGCAGGTATGGTACTTGATGATGATGATGAGCAGTCATGTAAAGTATGGTGTCATGTTCTGCCATTTTTCACGATTTTAATGCGAATAAGTAAGTGCAGTTTTGTTGGTGCATCCAAGATGGTGATGTGTTTTCACTAGTCCGTTGTCAAAGAAGCATAATTTCATTTCTGTGAGCTTCTAAACAAACGAGAATCGGACGGCCATTGTGCCTCCACGTCACGTAGAGCTCATTGACTGGAGTTGGCCAGTCTATATCCGTTGTCAAAGAAGCATCATTTCTGTGAGCTTCTAAACAAACGAAAATCGGACGGCCATTGTGCCTCCACGTCACGTAGAGCTCATTGACTGGAGTTGGCCAGTCTATATCCGTTGTCAAAGAAGCATCATTTCATTTCTGTGAGCTTCTCAACAAACGAAAATCGGACGGCCATTGTGCCTCCACGTCACGTAGAGCTCATTGACTGGAGTTGGCCAGTCTATATCCGTTGTCAAAGAAGCATCATTTCTGTGAGCTTCTAAACAAACGAAAATCGGACGGCCATTGTGCCTCCACGTCACGTAGAGCTCATTGACTGGAGTTGGCCAGTCTATAACCGTTGTCAAAGAAGCATCATTTCATTTCTGTGAGCTTCTAAACAAACGAAAATCGGACGGCCATTGTGCCTCCACGTCACGTAGATATATTGACTGGAGTTGGCCAGTCTATAACCGTTGTCAAAGAAGCATCATTTCTGTGAGCTTCTAAACAAACGAGAATCGGACGGCCACTGTGCCTCCACGTCACGTAGATATATTGACTGGAGTTTGCCAGTCTATAACCGTTGTCAAAGAAGCATCATTTCATTTCTGTGAGCTTCTAAACAAACGAGAATCGGACGGCCATTGTGCCTCCACGTCACGTAGATATATTGACTGGAGTTGGCCAGTCTATAACCGTTGTCAAAGAAGCATCATTTCTGTGAGCTTCTAAACAAACGAGAATCGGACGGCCACTGTGCCTCCACGTCACGTAGATATATTGACTGGAGTTGGCCAGTCTATAACGTGGAAACGGGTTCAGGACCGTGCGACTGAGTGAGTGCACGTGAGTCTAGGCCATCCACAGCATCGACGTTCAGCGACCATATCAATCATGACGACAGTAAGTGTTCAGATGTAGCCCAAAAGTCAACACCGAAGGAGGAAAACTAGAAAAGGTGAAAACAACTCTTCGGATGAACAAGATGGGCACAGTAAGAAAGGAGAAACTTAGTGGGACTAATCAACCAACACGGAACTGGAGTCGTCAGTCGCTGGACGGGACTTGTTGAGGAGGGGATCTGAGCACCTATGGACATGTTCGGAGTGCACTGATGATGACTCGCAAATAACTCAATAAGTGAAACTCGCTGACGTCAGATCGAGCTGTGTACATTTGCGTATAGTTTTCTTTAGCAATTCCTTCACTATAATGTCTCACATTTCTTTGCTGCTGCTAAATACGTAGTCTTAGATGTGCAATGTTTTACATATGTTATTTGTGCTTTCAATGGATGAATTCATGTACATTATCTATCTCTATCATTTCTTTCAATGGATGAATTCATGTACATTATCTATGTCTATCATTTCTTTCAATGGATGAATTCATGTACATTATCTATGTCTATCATTTCTTTCAATAGATGAATTCATGTACATTATCTATGTCTATCATTTCATTCAATAGATGAATTCATGTACATTATCTATGTCTATCATTTCTTTCAATAGATTAATTCAAGTACATTATCTATGTCTATCATTTCTTTCAATAGATGAATTCATGTACATTATCTATGTCTATCATTTCATTAAATGGATGAATGCATGTACATATCTATGTCTATCATTTCTTTAAATGGATGAATTCATGTACATTATCTATGTCTATCATTTCTTTCAATAGATGAATTCATGTACATTATCTATGTCTATCATTTCTTTCAATAGATGAATTCATGTGCATTATCTATGTCTATCATTTCTTTCAATAGATGAATTCATGTACATTATCTATGTCTATCATTTCTTTTAATAGATGAATTCATGTACATTACCAATATCTATCATTTCTTTCAATAGATGAATTCATGTACATTATCTATGTCTATCATTTCTTTCAATGGATGAATTCATGTACATTATCTATGTCTATCATTTCTTTCAATAGATGAAATCATGTACATTATCTATGTCTATCATTTCTTTCAATGGATGAATTCATGTACATTATCTATGTCTATCATTTCTTTCAATGGATGAATTCATGTACATTATCTATGTCTATCATTTCTTTCAATAGATGAATTCATGTACATTATCTATGTCTATCATTTCTTTGAATAGATGAATTCATGTACATTACCTATGTCTATCATTTCTTTCAATAGATGAATTCATGTACATTATCTATGTCTATCATTTCTTTCAATTGCTGAATTCATGTGCATCATCTATGTCTATCATTTCTTTCAATGAATGAATTCATGTGCAATATCTTGATCTATGTCTATCATTTCTTTCAATGAATGAATTCATGTGCATTATCTTGATCTATGTCCAAGATCTATCTCCATTTTCAATGGATGAATTCATGTACATTATCTATGTCTATCATTTCTTTCAATGGATG